>APFE030588096.1:11826-42951 GCA_000404065.3 Pinus taeda | reverse complement strand
TCGGAACTGACTCAAGATTTAACCTCAATTTTTTCCAACTCCATTTATTCATTTATTTTCGATACTCTTAACTGAATTTTGCAGTGGCTTTCATAAGTAGATTTACTTTTTTATTTATTATTTGTTTTATGACGGGATTTTGCATTCGGTTTCATACGTGGATTTACTTTTTTATTTATTATTGGTTTTATTTATGTTAAAAGGATAAATTTTTATTCTACTTTCCTCAATTTTAATTTTAAAATTGAAATATACCTTG
Source organism: Pinus taeda (assembly GCA_000404065.3). Taxonomy (NCBI): domain Eukaryota; kingdom Viridiplantae; phylum Streptophyta; class Pinopsida; order Pinales; family Pinaceae; genus Pinus; species Pinus taeda. Next base: position 42,692 of record APFE030588096.1, on the reverse strand, counting down.
ATAATTTATTCCGCCAGTGACTAATTATATTTAATTTTTATTTATCAAATTTAAGACGACAGAATTTAATTTTATTATAAATTAAAAGAGAATCTTAATAATTAGTTAATCCAATATTTATATAATTAATTATTTTAATTTAAATTTATATATGAAATGAAGGTATAACATTTTAATGCATACTTTATTATCTTATTTAATTTATGTTTGAACATACACATAATTATTAATTTTTATATTTAAATTTAACTCATTTTAATTTTTAAAAATTGAAAATTATTTCGTATTATATTATAAATATGAAGTATAACTTTTAAAAATTAAGCCCATAACTTTATATCTAATTTTTAAATGTTTTAGACATACAATATATTATTAATATTATTTGATTAAATTATGCTAAAAATTTTCAATTTTATTAATTATTTTAATATTTAATATTTTAGTTTTTTACTTAATTCATAATTTTAGAATTGAATATAATATATATTAATATATATATATATATATTATTATATATATATATTAATTACATGTTTTTGTGTTAACTACAATCAATGCATGCAGAATGGATTTATTAATTATGGCTAACTATCTTTTTATAACGGTTAATGAGATTGATTAAGGTTGACAAAATTGATCATGGTTAACGTTACACCAATCTTAATGTTAATGGTATATAAATGGTTACATCAAAGACTGAGATGGTTGATGGGGTAGATCATGGCTGAAGAGGGTTGACCATAATTGACCATAAAGATTTTGATTGACCATTATGGTTGACCATATTCAACCATAGATAACTTGGTTCACCATGTTAGACCTTTCTAGCCATGGTTGAGCATGTTTGGCTAGTAGGAGGTAGTAGAGCATGAAATATTCTAGATTGACTATGGTTGGCCAAAGATAGCTATGTTTGATAATTATTGACCATGGTTGATAATGGTTGGCCATGGTTGATCTTGGTTGACCATATTCAACATAGAGAACTTGATCACGATTTACCATAATTGACCATGGTTGATGATATTCAACGAATTTTGATCATGATTGACCTTATTCAACTAAGGTTGACCATATTCAACTATGGTAGATAATGGTTCACCATGGTTGACAATTGTTGATGGTAGCATATTCCCATTGGTTGACCATCGTTAACCATACATACCGTGGTTGACCATGTTTGATCATTCTATCCATAGACGTCTTGGTTGGCCATTATGCTGGATCATGGTTGATCATAGTTAATAAGTGTTGATCATGGTAGACCATGGATAACATGGGTGATCATGATTGACCTTAGCTAACCATATTCAACCATTCTAACCATGTTCATCTTGGTTGATCATGGTTGACCATTGTTGACCACAATTGATCTTCGTTGACCATATTTGACCATGGTTGACCACGGTTGTTCATGACTGATCATGGTTAAGCATGATTACCATGGTTGATCTTTGTTGACCATATTCAACCATTGTAGCAATATAGATCTTGATTGACCATTATGGTTGACCATATTCGACCACTGTAGCAATATAGATCTTGATTGACCATCATGGTTGACCATAGTTTACTATGATGGACCATCATGGTTGACCATAGTTTACTATGATTGACCATCATGGTTGACCATAGTTGACTATGGTTGACCATGGTAGACCATGGTTGACCTTCGTTGACCATGTTTTACCATTCAAACCATCTTGATCTTGGTTGACCATGGTTGACCATGGATGATCTTCGTTAGCCATGCTTGATCTTGGTTCACCATGTTCGACCATTCTAACCAAAGAGATCTCATTCAACCATTATGGTTGATCATGTTTGTTCATTGTTGACCTAGGGTTGGAAATGGTTGACCTTGGTTGACCATATTTGACCATTCTAACCATATTGATCTTGGTTGATTGTGGTTGACCATGGATGACATTGGTTGACCATCCTTAATCTTGGTTGGCCATTGTTGACCTTGGTTGACTATGAATGCTCATGGTTGATCATGATTAATCAGGGTCGCCCAAGATTAGCCATGGTTGACCATGGTTAACCATGGTGATCATGATTGACCATGGTTAATCATGATTGACCATAGTTAACAAGGGACTATATTTAACGGAAGTTGAAAATTTTTAAATGTCAAACATATTAAAAAAAGTGAAGCATGGTTAACAACATTAATAAATATGATTCACTAATTTTTTAAAATTATTGGATAAATTACAATTTCATATAATATTATAACAAACCTTATATTATAGGTAAAACCTATTATTATTATTATTATGAAGCGTAGTAATATAGGTTGTATATTCATATATATTACTTATCTTTAAAGAAAATATATTTTACTGATCTCAAGGTAATTACGCCGTAAGGCATTTCCCTTTGAAATTAACTCTCCTCTAGTCCTTGTTGTCATTGCTATGCAGCATCAAATTAGGTGTTAGATGATTGAAATATTGCCCTCCATTGATCTCATAACAGACTCCTCATAACCAACTCCTTACTGCTCAACTGACTGGCTCATTAATTTTTCAGTTGTGTCCTGACTACCCTCACCATCCCATCCTGGATAAGACCTAACCGAACACGCTCACTCTTTCTTGCCAAGTCTTGCTCAAAGTGGCATTGTTTCTTCTTCTTCTTTTGTGCATGGATTCAAATGAGAACCAATTTAAAGCAGCATAAACCCTATGTGGCATCTAAGACTTGTTGCGTGAGGTGGTTTATTTAGCTCGTTGTCCATGTTCCAAATTCAGTTCAAGGTCAACCAATACCTTTTTAAGAAACATAAAATCCAGCTTAGTTCAGTCCGATCAAGCACTCTCTACGTGGCGTGCATAATTAGCTATCTTGCCCAACATCCTTGTTAGTTCGAGAGCCAAAGTCAGTCAATCCCATTAGATATCTTGATGTCAAAGATAGGTTATTTGTCTTTAGCAATTGTCAAATATTTCCAAGGTAGGTCATCAATTATTGATGTCTCATTTTATTTTTTGAAAGGTTATTGGAAGTGAATTATGTGCGTGATTGTGTAGAAAATCGTGTTGGACGTGGGCCTAAACTGCGAAAAATGCAAATGGAGGGCCATGAAAATGGTTGCAGGGAATGAAGGTAATCTTTGGCTTTATTTGTTATGTGTGCACTGCGGGGTTAATGTAAAGTAGTTTACAGGATACTAAAATAACTGTAATTGGAGATGTGAATCCTATGTGATTTACGACTAGTCTCAAAAAATTTGGATTCGCAGATATGGTGAGCGTCGGATCTTCTAAATAGGCGCAAAATAAATCCTGAAATGCAGCCCCAAAATGAGCCTTCAGGAAACGTGTGGGAGGCATCAAAACATAATTTATGTTAGGTCATTCTTCAACTAGTGGTGGTTATTGCAGTAGCTATGGTTATTTCTGGCGTGACGAGAACCCCCAATGCCTGTGGTTGTTGCAGCAGTTACAGTTATTTCTGGCATGACAAGAAACCCCAATGCCTTCTGCATTATGCGACTTTCGTACCAAGGATTTTGCCGATTTGCGTAAGAACTGGGCGGTTTCAATGATGTTGCATCAAAGTAGGTTTTGGCATTTCATTTGTGGCCTCCTCAAGACACGGATCTCAGAATTCCGTTTGTACCTCTCACGCTTGGCTATATATAAGATTCAATAATTTGTTTGGCTACGCTTATCTGTTTTCTCCGCATTGTGCAAGTAACTTCTAATTATTATTAATTTATAACTGATTATTATTACTTTATATGGCTTTTGATGATAGAAAAATTTCAGTTAAATATTTTGTTCAAGGGCGTTTAAATGCAGTAGTATATAATTTTTTTTTTAATATATTTTGGAGTGTTTATGAATTTGTTAATAATTGAACATGATTTTTTTTTATCTTACGTTTAAATGCTAGAGTCTTCTCAATGAATGACTCAATGAATTAAAAAAAAATCAAAGCTTTGAATCTGTATATTCTATTGAAGATATATTTTCAATAAAGCACTAAGATGGCTCTATTGGTTGTATGGTTGCACCTACCTCTTATACTTTTTCATGTTACAGTAAGTGGAAGAATCAACTTTCTAGCATGAAGCCTATTTTCCAAGTATTTATATTGTTCTTTTTCATGGTAATAAATGTTAATTGAATGGTCTTTGACATTCTAAACATATAATTTTGAAACATTATAATGTTGTGCAGAGATTGCATCTATTTTACACGACACTTCAAGCTACTAGTTCCTTTTCTACAGCCTTAGGGCGTTTTCTTTGCAACATCTGGTGCAAATGCTAGTTATATTATTGTAAATAATTTATTTTTAATTATGAAAAGATATAGGTAAATGAAGATGCTTAAATTGTTTTTATTTTAAAGAATTTAAACTATCAAATGTTTTGGATTTTTTTTAATTATTGAAATTGCACAAAATAGTTTTTTAGTGTGAATTTAACAAAACAATTTTTTGACTAGTCATAGTTTTTATTATTATTTCTGGGCATGTAATAGATATTGTTTTAGATTTTCGTCAAATTCATATTTAATTTAGTTTTTTAAAAAAATCAATATAATATTTCTGTAATTGATCATTGGAATCAAAATTATTGTTTTTTAAAATATATATTTATTATTTATATTTAATTACGCCGTAAGGCGTTTCCCTCTGAAATCAACTCCCCTCTCTACCTACCTGTCATCTTATAATCCACAGGATTATATGTTAGACGATTGCAACAATTTCAGCTGTTCATTCAAAAGGGTTGCCTAAACGGTTTGGGCGTTTCATTTGGCATGAAGTCGAATAGTTTCATATGCAGCAGAAGCGGTTCGGTGGATCATGCATTACTTGAGGCAAAACAAAAATATTCATAACTTTTGTTTGGTATATTACAGTGTAGGATATGGAGGTTTTGGATTGAATGTCAATACACGTGCCTTCCTTTCGAGGTTATTTGTCGGAATCGATTCACAAACTCTCAAAATCTCTATGCACAGAAGAATTATGGGTTGAAACTAAGCAGCAAAACAAAAATTTTAAATTTTGAAATGTCGTTTGATTCAATATGTTTTAGAGTTTCAGAGGTTCTAGGTCGGGATCAACTGACAGAACTCCAAGGTTAAGGGTTTGGACTTGATTCACAAACCCTCAGAATTTCTAGAGAATGAAGGAATGATAATTTGAAACTTTGATCAATTGAAATCCCTCGAGCATGGAGGAATTATGGCAGTCAGAGCAAGCCAGAATTATAACCTAAAACTACGATCAAGTGAAAATTCCTAGGGCATGAAGGAATTATGACTTGAAACGTCACTCAAATGGAACTCTGACAAAATACTGAAATTTCTGTTGAAATTTCTCTTGAATGAGTGCAGTTATGAATATTTTTTATCCTACTTCATGCAGAGTTGGACACAGAAGAAGGGGTTTTTATGTGGTGCTATGACGGAGGAAACCTGTGAAGGTTAAACTACTACATTAGATGGCCAATGGTCATGCTCAAATCCTTAGGCTTTAATCTCTTTCTTCTGCTGAAACACAAATACCAAACTGGATATCACAAGCAAAAACTTATGTTAGTGCTCTATGTAGTCAGGGTAAACTAATGGATGCATTGCCCACCATACATGTCATGAACCAACAAGGCTTTAGACTGGACTTTGACATCTACGATGCTCTCTTGCATGCCTGTACTCATATCAAGATCAAGGCACTTCCACAAGCTCAACAAGTCCACGCCCACATTCTGATTAGAGGATTTGAACAATATGTTTTTCTAGCAACGAAACTTGTTAATTTTTATGCCGCATGTGGGAATCGGGGGAACGCACACCTGGTTTTTGATAAATTGAAAAAGAGGAATGTTTTCTTATGGAATGCTATGATCAGAGGGTATGCTTGGAATGGCCCCTGCGACGAGGCCATTAACCTTTATTACCAAATGCAAAACGAAGGTACCCAGCCAGATGGTTATACTTATCCCTTTGTTTTGAAGGCTTGTGCTGGCTTATCGGCTCTGCAAGAGGGCAAGGAGATTCATTATCAGATAATTAGAAGTGGACGGGAATGTGATGTGTTTGTGGGCACTGCACTTATTGATATGTACGCTAAATGTGAGAGTATTGAGGACGCACGCCAAGTGTTTGATACAATCTCTGAGCGAAATGTGGTTTCATGGAATGCTATGATTGCAGGATATGCTCAGAATGGACATCCTGAGGAGACGTTGGAACTAGTTAGTCAAATGCAAGTTGAAGGCATAAAGCCTGACACAGTAACCTTTGTGAACGTGCTCCCCATCCGTGTCTGCTTGGAGATTCTGAAACATGGTAAGGAGATCCATAGTTACATCGTTAGAAATGAACTTGATTCATATGTGAATGTGGGCACTTCCCTTGTTGATATATATGCCAAATGTGGGAACATAGACTATGCACGACAGCTGTTTGAAAAAATGTCTAAAAGAGATGTGGTTTCATGGAATGCCATGATTGCGGGTTATGTTCAGAATGGACATGCCAATGAGGCCTTGGAACTCTTTCATCAAATGAAACTACTACCCAAGTGACGCTCAACGCGGTTACCCTGTTGAGCGTGCTCCCGGCATGCGGCCATTTAGCAACGCTTGAAGAAGGTAAGTGGATCCATGACTATGTAGTTAGAAATGAATTTGAGGTAGATGTGCCTATGGGTACTGCTCTCATCGATATGTATGCTAAATGTGGGAGTATAGAGATTGCTCGACAACTCTTTGATGGAATGTCGAAGAGAGACTTGATTTCATGGAATGCCATTATTGGGGGTTATGGGATGCATGGGCATGGTGATGAAGCTCTTGAACTCTTTTCTCAGATGCAACAGACAGGCATGAAACCGGACCATATCACATTCATTGGTATTTTGACTGCTTGCAGTCATTCAAGCCTTGTGCATGAAGGCCGACAATGCTTTGATTGCATGAGTCGAGAATATTGCATCACGCCCAGGCTGGAGCGCTATGCTTGTATGGTTAACCTTCTTGGCCGCGCTGGGCATTTAGATGAGGCAGAAACCTTAATTAATAATATGCCATTGGAACCCGATGCTGGTGTGTGGGGAACCTTGCTTGGTGCCTGCAGAACTCACCGTAATATAGAGCTAGCAGAACGTGCAACAGAGCACCTTTTTCAGTTAGAGCCAAAAAAGGCTGGAAATTATGTACTACTATCCAATATTTATGCTGCAGCTGGACGGTGGGACGGTGTAGCAAAGGTGAGAGCAATGATAAAGGACAGGGGATTGATAAAAAGTCCAGGATGCAGCTGGATTGAACTTGGGAATAGAGTTCATTCATTCCTTGTGGGAGACAAATCACACCCGCAATCAGAGGAAATCTATGCAATGTGGGAAAGCTTGTTGGAGCAGATGAAGAAGGCAGGTTATGTGGCTGACAAGAGCTTTGTTTTGCATGATGTGGAAGACGATGAAAAAGAATTCATCATTGGTACCCACAGTGAGAAGCTGGCAATTGCTTTTGGGCTTCTAAGAACAGACCCGACGGCAAAAATTCAGATTACCAAGAACCTCCGGGTGTGTGGCGATTACCACAGTGCCATAAAGTATGTCTCGAAAATTGTTAGTCGAGAAATTATTGTGAGGGACCCCAATCGTTTCCATCATTTCAGAGACGGATTGTGTTCTTGTGGTGATTACTGGTAATGTAATTTTTTTCTCTCTAGAAGTACTTATGCAGCACAACTAACGCTAAACCATATTGTAGAGATCCCATCTGATAACTCCCATACGCTTATTCACTACAAAATGCCCTTGTTGAAGCCGAACATTGTCTGGTAACCAAAATAATAACTTAGGGAACCACTATGGGGGGGAATTAATTATGAATAACATGTTAAAACAACCTAGAAACAAAACATTGCATACTTTTTGGGTAACAATAATTGTAAGAGGGAACAAGCACAAGCGTGAATACAACTTAAGTTCGCTTCAATTTTCAAAATAACCCAATATTTGAACATATATGTGCATTTTACAATAAGCTGATGCCATGAATATGGGCAATAAAAGCAATATGGCGGTCAGTATTATCTATTATGATAGACAGTCTGATGAAAATACAAATGGAAAGATTCAAAGAAAGGGAGCAAAGTTACAAGCAACAAGATTGAACTATAAACAAACCTGAACTCTACAATTTATTATCAGAAAAATAAACTGTGAAACCTTTGACAATTCCTCCATCGGGGATGACTCAAATGTTGCATAGGATGGTGTTTCCGGATACAAGAAGAGACCAAACTCGATTGTTCAACAAATAAAGCTTGGATCCAGTATATTTATCATCTGGCATTCAATGACATAACATTCAAGCAGTTGAACGATGATGATGAGTCTTGCTATAGACTCGAAACGTGATTCATAAATGGCTACTATGGAATGAGTTCCGAACACTAAAACTCAAGATTAACACTAAAACTCAAGATTTGGTTGCTACTCTAAACAACCGTGAACTGGTCAGTTTTAAACTTGATGGGGTAGAACTACAGTCAAACAAAACAACTATATGGCTAGACTGGAGAACTGATACACTGCAACCCTGTCACTAGTCGATGATGATCTATTGAATCATATTTTTATCTATTTTCAGTTTTTTGATGATTTATTTTTTGTGAACGAGGTGGTTATTAGTCAAGGTAGTAACGTTAGCGCTGTCGAAAATAATGAAAGTTCCCTTGAAATAGAGAGCAATCTTGCACAAGCATAGAGCAACAAAACCTTTGTGCCAACACACTTAAAAGTTGGACATGTGCAGACTGGATATCTGGCAACTTAGCAAGTAATTAGTAAGTAGCAAGCTCATTATTATATCACAACATTCAGGCGTCTTACTTCGTGTCTTAGTGGAAAGAGACATGATAGTTTTTTTGCCTCCTATTTATGTATATCATTTGGCATCCCTTTGTCTTTTTCCATCATATTTACGCCGTAAGGCATTTCCCTCTGAAATCAACTCCCCTCTCTGCCTACCTGTCATCTTGTAATCCACACGATTATATGTTAGACGATTGCAACAATTTCAGTCGTTCATTCAAAAGGGTTGCCCAAACGGTTTGGGCGTTTCATTTGGCATGAGGTCGAATAGTTTCATATGCGGCAAAAGCGGTTCGATGGATCATGCATTACTTGAGCTTTATCGCTGCAGGCCAGAGATTTTCTGATGAAAAAGATTTATTAGTAGATCGAACATTCACTGCACAGAAAGTTCCTCTGTGGTCTGCCCTTCGGCCTCACCCTCAGGTAAAGTTCCAAGGTCTATATGATCACCCACTTCATTTTCTTCTGGCATATCCTGAGAAATAACATCTCCAACATTGGAATGTACAGATTCCATGGTTGAATTTGTTTCTGAGGAAGCTGAAATCGCATTGCCTTCAGAAGCTTTAACAGTATCAGATGTGGTTTCATGATCTACAGTTAAATTATGCTCAGCATTTGCTTCATCTTGATCCAATGAAGTAAGGCCTTTGGCATCTTCTGACATTGCACCGTGAGGCACTCCTATATCACCCTCCACTGTGCCTTGATCTACAGAAGAAACACGCTCAGTGTTATCCGACTTGGTCTGACCAGTCCGTCTGTCCCATGCTTTGATTCTGAAGTTGCCGAATCATGGAACCCATTATCTGAGTCTGCATGAATGTCATGTTTGGTTGTTGCATTATTTTCCCTACCAATTTCATGTTCTTAAGCTATAATAACTTCTTTGTTATTTCTTCTTGTTTCTTGCCATCTGCTTCTGCTTTCGTATCCTGAACAGAATCGCTATGAGTGGCATTGGTTTCCTGATTCTTTTCTTCCAGTTTCTTGCCTTCTTGCGCTGTATTTGGATCAACCACAGCACCATCCTTACCGCTATCCAGACTGCTAATCTCATTCTGTTTTGGAACAACTTCCTCAATCTTCATTGTACCTGAAAATGTTTCCTTAACATTTTCTCCTTCAGAACTGAGATTTGAGGAAGCAGTCTCATTTTTTTCAAGAACTGTTTCAGGTGACTTGACAGACTCTGTAGAATTCCTTTCCACGTCCTCTCCGCCAGTGGCAAGAGGATGATCCAATCCATGTCCAATTTCAGTCTGATTTTCAGCATTTTTGTCTTCAAGACTTTGCTTATTGATGTGCTCTTTATCTTTAGATTCTGCAACTTCATCCTCGCTCTCATTATGTTCAGTTTGATTTTCAGCATTGTTGTCTTCAGTCTGATTTTCAGCATTGTTGTATTCTTTATCTTTAGATTCTGCAATTTCGTCCTCGCTCTTGTTATGTTTAGTCTGGTTTTCAGCATTTTTGTCTTCAAGACTTTGCTCATTGTCGTGCTCTTTATCTTTAGACTCTGGGATTTCCTCCTGGCTCTCATTATGTTCATCTTTAGCCTCTGGGGATTCCTCTGTATCCCCATTTTCCTGTTTCATCTGCGCAAACTTGGCTCCCACATCACCATTTCGTTCCTCTTCCGCTGCCTCTGACTCCTTCCCTGCTTCATTATTCATGGCATTCTCTCTAATTCTTTCATGCTCCTCCTGACTCTCTTCTTCAGTCTTTTCATCCTCGTGGCGATCTAGGTCATCATCTCCACCACCACGATCTTCATTACCATTTTCCCCCACCATCTCATGCCGATCCACGGTCTCCTCTTCCTCCTTAGTATTTCCTTCATGCTTCACCACATCCACAGTGTCACCAACATCCTGAGGGATTTCCACTTTCCCTTTACGCCCAAATACATCACTGTTCCATCCGCTGCCACCATCACCACTGGCCTCAGCCTTTAGAGACGCCTGTTTTTGATATGCCTGCTTCTTATCATGAGAATGCTTAACCTGATATAGCAACCACATGCTCACAGCAACCAGTAAGGCTATCTGAAACGCATGCTTGACCTTGAATCCCTTGGATCTCGGATACCGGTTAGATCCCTGCTTGAACATGATATTAATAGCCCAAATTCTTCAATGCAAAAACCCAACTTGCCGCAGAACAATCCGAATAACCTCAAAATGTCTTCAACGTATCTAGCATATCAAAGCCCAAAATCATTCAATGCAGACACCCAACTTGGAGCAGATCAATCCTAGCAAAATTCCCTCAAGACGTATTCGAAGTCTTTGTTCTTTGAGAATACACTCAAAACCGCAGATTTGGGGTTCACGGATTCTTTGAGAACACACTCAAAACCGCATATTTGGATTAGTACGTTGTTGAATCAATCCCAATGCAATAATCAAACCAAATGGGTACCCACCATCAATCTCTTCAACTACCTGAAACATACACAGATGTTCTCATCTGAGTGTATGAAGAGAGAGTGTTTTGGTTTTGTTGATTATCCTACTGCCAAAAACTCAAGGAAGAAACATGGTATTACTTCCCAAATATTTTTGCAGACTGTCTAATGTATGACCTTGACATAACTAAGGTTCCCATATATTTAATTTCTAGATGCACATCATATGTGGTGGGCTTCAAGCTAGAATTCATGGAGGTATGCCTATAACAGGTCAACATGTAGCCGGTGAAGTAACCTGTATAGGATTTCACGGTAATAGTACGATGCTACTGTTTCCATCCCCAAAGTTTGTAACACCTCCTTGGGCAACATAGTGGAAACATAGGAGGAAATGCCTCAGATGAAGAAAATGCCTCAGATATCCCAAATTTTTACTTACCTAGCTAAATTTTAAACTTCAATTTTTCAATATGATATTTCTATTTTAGCATTTTAGTTTACTGTAGCCTTATCGAAAACGAAAGAAACTGTAAATATAGCAAAGCTCATCCTATTCCTCAACAACAACATATCCATAAAACTTGCCAGCCCTTGACAAAGAGCAAAGCCCAAGGTGGGAATTTTCAAAGTACAACAGTTGTTGCAAGACTTCTTTAATGAGAATCAGATCTGCAAAAGCATTAACCCCAATGAGGCAGTTGCCTACGAAGCTGCATAGCAATGTAGACCAATTTTACTTTCAGTTTAGGGTAGCAAAACATAAAAAAGAGTAATGAAGATTATTCAGTTCGCAGTCTAAGATAGACTGCATTAACCACCAACTTATATGGGTATTTGTGCATGGATTTCAGATTTGAGAATGAAGTCAGTCTTGATTGGAACATGACCTATGCTCAACAAGATCATATATGTCGAAAATTATGTGTGAATGGATTGAACCATTGAACTAGATTTTGGTCTTGATAAACTGCTTGGCATGAGCATCAAAATGTTGTTGTTGAGGAGGTCTTCTTCATCCGCTGCTCAGACAACCACATATATTGATTCATTATATGGAGGCATGGGCTTTTATTCAACAATAATTAAAGCTAGGTCTGAAGAGCTGGAAACAAATCTATTTGCAAAGTGCATGGAGCCTATAGAAAAGTGTTTGACATGCTAAGATGGTAAGAGATTCATCCATGATATTGTTTTGGTTAGTGGGAATTCTCGAATCACAATAGTTGTTGCAGGACTTCTTTTATGGGAATGAGCTCTGCAAAAGCATTAGCAATGATTAGGTTGTTGCTTACGGAGTTGCATTGCAAGTTTCCATTCTAAGAGGAGGCAATGGGTGTATAAGAACTGTTACTTCTTGATGTTGCTCCTCTTTCTCTTGGTCACAATACAAAAGGAAGTGTTATGAATGTTTTTATTCCCAGAAACACAACCATTCCTAGAAAGAAGAAATAGGTCTTTCCTACATAGACAATCTTGGTGTTCTCATCTGAGTGTATGAAGAGAGAGTGTTTTGGTTTTCTTTATTATGATGTTAAGATGGTAAGAGATTCATCCATGATATTGTTTTGGTTAGTGGAAATTCTCAAAGCACAACAGTTGTTGTAGGAATTATTTAATGGGAATGAGCTCTGCAAAAGCATTAACACTAATGTGGTTGTTGCTTTTGCATTGCAAGCTGCCATTCTAAGTGGAGGAGGCAATGGATGTACAAGACCTGTTACTTATTGACTTGATCGCAATAAAGCAGGAAGTGTTATTAGTTTTTTTATTCCTAGAAACACAACCATTCCTTGAAAGAAGAAATAGATCGTTCCTACATACTCAATTGACAAGCTTGGTGTTCTCATCTAAGTGTGCGCAGAGAGAGTGTTTTGGTTTTGTTGATTATGATGCTAAGATGGCAAGAGCTTCATCCATAATATTATTTTGGTTGGTGGGAATTATCAAATCACAACAATTGTTGCAGGGCTTCTTTAATGGGAATGATCTTTACAAAAGAATTAAAAGTGATGAGGTTGTTGCTTACGGATTTGCAATGCAAGATGTCACTCTAAGTGGAGGAGACAATGGATGTACAAGACCTGTTACTTCTTGATGTTGCAGCTCTTTCGCTTGGTCACAATACAACCAGAAGTGTTATGAACGTTTTTATTCCTAGAAACACAACCATTCCTTCAAAGAAGAAATAGGTCTTTCCTACATACTCAATTGACAACCTTGGTGTTCTCATCTGAGTGTATGAAGAGAGAGTGTTTTGGTTTTGTTGATTATCCTACTGCCACAAACTCAAGGAAGAAACATGGTATTATTTCCCAAATATTTTTGCAGACTGTCTGATGTATGACCTTGACATAACTAAGGTTCCCATATATTTAATTTCCAGATGCACATCATATGTGGTGGGCTTCAAGCTAGAATTCATGGAGGTATGCCTATAACAGGTCAACATGTAGCTGGTGAAGTAACTTGTATAAGATTTCACGGTAATAGTACGATGCTACTGTTTCCATCCCCAAAATTTGTAACACCTCCTTGAGCAACATAGTGGAAACACGGGAGGAAATGCCTCAGATGAAGAAAATGCCTCAGATATCCCAATTTTTTACTTACCTAGCTAAATTTTAAACTTCAATTTTTCAATATGATATTTCTATTTTAGCATTTTACTGTAGCCTTATCGAAAACGAAAGAAACTGTAAATATAGAAAATCTCATCCTATTCCCCAACAACAACATATCCATAAAACTTGCCAGCCCTTGACAAAGAGCAAAGCCCAAGATGGGAATTTTCAAAGTACAACATTTGTTGCAAGACTTCTTTAATGAGAATCAGATATGCAAAAGCATTAACCCCAATGAGGCAGTTGCCTACGAAGCTGCATAGCAATGTAGACCAATTTTACTTTCAGTTTTGGGTAGCAAAACATAAAAAAGAGTAATGAATATTATTCAGTTCACAGTCTAAGATAGACTGCATTAACCACCAACTTATACGGGTATTTGTGCATGGATTTCAGATTTGGGAATGAAGTCAGTCCTGATTGGAACGTGACCTATGCTCAGCAAGATCATATATGTCGAAAATTATGTGTGAATGGATTTAACCATTGAACTAGATTTTGGTCTTGATAAACTGCTTGGCATGAGCATCAAAATGTTGTTGTTGAGGAGGTCTTCTTCATCCACTGCTCAGAAAACCACATATATTGATTCATTATATGGAGGCATGGGCTTTTATTCAACAATAATTAAAGCTAGGTTTGAAGAGCTGAAAACAAATCTATTTGCAAAGTGCATGGAGCCTATAGAAAAGTGTTTGACATGCTAAAATGGTAAGAGATTCATCCATGATATTGTTTTGGTTAGTGGGAATTCTCGAATCACAACAGTTCTTACAGGACTTCTTTGATGGGAATGAGCTCTAGAAAAGCATTAACAATGATTAGGTTGTTGCTTACGGAGTTGCATTGCAAGTTTCCATTCTAAGAGGAGGCAATGGGAGTATAAGAACTGTTACTTCTTGATGTTGCTCCTCTTTATCTTGGTCACAATACATAAGGAAGTGTTATGAATGTTTTAATCCCAGAAACACAACCATTCCTAGAAAGAAGAAATAGGTCTTTCCTACATAGACAAGCTTGGTGTTCTCATCTGAGTGTATGAAGAGAGAGTGTTTTGGTTTTCTTTATTATGATGTTAAGATGGTAAGAGATTCACCCATGATATTGTTTTGGTTAGTGGAAATTCTCAAAGCACAACAGTTGTTGCAGGAATTATTTAATGGGAATGAGCTTTGCAAAAGCATTAACACTGATGTGGTTGTTGCTTTTGCATTGCAAGCTGCCATTCTAAGTGGAGGAGGCAATGGATGTACAAGACTTGTTACTTCTTGACTTGATCGCAATAAAGCCAGGAGTGTTATGAATTTTTTTATTCCCAGAAACACAACCATTCCTTGAAAGAAGAAATAGGTCTTTCCTACATACTCAATTGACAAGCTTGGTGTTCTCATCTGAGTGTGCAAAGAGAGAGTGTTTTGGTTTTGTTGATTATGATGCTAAGATGGCAAGAGATTCATCCATGATATTATTTTGGTTGGTGGGAATTCTCAAATCACAACAATTGTTGCAGGGCTTCTTTAATGGGAATGATCTTTACAAAAGAATTAAAACTGATGAGGTTGTTGCTTACGGAGTTATGTTCAAATTTTAATTCTTTAGTTGATCTCTTAATTTACACAATTGTTCCTTCTCAAATTCTTTAGTCATCCTTTTCAAATTCTTCAATAATCCTTTATTGTATACAACTATTTCATCAAGCTTCCTAAAGCTTTAGTATATTCCTAGAATACAAAACTAAAATGATATCTTGTTCTTTAACAATTCATTTTATGCATGGTTGAGAGAAAAATGCATATTATGCTAATTGAGGATTTTTTTTCGCTTGTCGAACTTATAGTCTTGAATTTGACACACTAACACTTTACAACAATGAACTAACAATATTCATGATGAAAATAACAATATGGAAGATTTATCTGCATAATGAAGAAGGCAATATGGGAGATTCCAATCACGTTACAAAGCATTTTTTAAAATGTGGATGTGACAAAAGGTTCTTGTGGAAGGTGTTGTTTGTATATGGGAAATTTATTGATCATTGTGTATAATCCTAATGTTGATAGATATGTCTACTAAGTGGTTCCAGTTAATGGGGCATTGATTTGAGCGTTCAATATATTTTTATTCTTTATCAAAGTATTCTTTTGTTGTATTTGTGTTCTTCAATTTATGCCTTACGGCGTTTCCTTTGCAACATCTAATGCAAATGCTAGTTTAATTGGCTGTCAAAAACATGTTATTACTCCATGCTTTGAAAACTATGTAATATATTTAAAATATTATGCTATTTTGTCAATTTGCTCAGCTGGTTTGTATAAGCTGTTGGCTTTACTCAACCTGCCCCTCTTCTCCTTCCATTATGTGGGGTGTCCTGCATTGCATGTGAATGCGCAGTTCAGTATGATAGAATAATCTGAGATAACAATGACCTCATTTGCATGTTTAGGCCTTCTTTTGAGATAACAATGACATCATTTGCATTTTTAGACCACCTTTCAATCAGTTCACCTGACAATTGAGTGACATCTGTCTAATTACTTGTAGTGACATCTGTCTGATAATAGCTCTACAGTCTACATGTGACAATTTCGTCTGCAAGTTAGTGACATCTGTCTAATAATAGCTCAACTCGCTCCATTTTAGGGAGTTCATAACTTCATACACGAAATTTCTTCCCATTCTCGCTCCATTTTAACTCATTCTCATCTCGGAATGGAGTTATATCCTCAGAATCCGTCACAAGATTTCCCAGCAAGATACTTCAAAGCCGCTGCATTGTCAGATGCCAATGCAGGAAACCCAGCTTCTGTTTCTATCCCACTGGGGGCCGACGATTGTAGTTCAGGGAACGAGGACGAGGAAATAGAACCGGTGACCTCTTTTGTGATTGGGAACGATATAACTCTAGAGGAATGGCATGCATGGGGACACCTGCCATGGTCAAGAAGACTATCCATGATTTGAGTCTGTTGGAGCGCAGACTTCAAATTAAATTGAATTTCTGCACTCCTCGAGGGAAGCTCCAGGTTTGTCGATACATCCCGTTTCCATGGAATTTGTTCACTGTGTGGAGAAAGGTCTGCCACTATCCGCTATAGCATATGAATTTCTTTTTGTAGCTTTTGTAACTGCCAATTTAGCACGTCTTTTTTTCTACACTGGGACTTTGCAAGAGATGGGCCTTGAACCAACATCTCACCCACTGCAATGCTCTGCCCTGCCACTTCTCCACCCAAGCTATATGCTGTTCTCATATTTAAACTAAAGCCGCTGGTTTTCTTTTGTCCTCTTGTATTGCCATACTGATTAGACATGCAAGATTATGATCTGCCCATTTCAGATGTTCCACACGGCCTGTAATCTATTATAGGTTTAGCATTTGTTGAGGTTGACCTCTTACCTGCTTTGGCCAGCTAAGCGCAAGTCATCTACTGTCTTGTCTGTCCAAGTTGGTATCATCTGCACCTTCCTTGGCTGATGAAGCACCTCTCGTTCGTGTCTACGTTGGGAAACCCCATGTTTTGGTGATATAATGACAAGACTTTTCACTACGATAGTCCATTGCCTCCTCTGTCAGCAAGTCTTTTTGTTCACCTTCACCCTCGTCCAACATGGCATGGCCACAATGACATGCTCACATTGTGTACTTTTCTCTGTACCATAAATAGAGGGCTCTTGTACAACTAGCATTATACTTACAATCTCGCTCATGTCGAACCTTCCTGCTATTTTTGTGTATTATGGTTAATCCAAAGCTGTTTTTTATTGTTAGCAACAAGTTTTCGTATTGGTTATGAAAGATGCAATGTAACGATTACTCCTATGCAGATGTGAATACGGGTTTGAGAGGAATATGTGGAAGTTTTGGTCCCCCACTGTTGAAATCAAGCATTTTTTGTTGTCTCTAAATGACATCATGATGTTAGTTTAGTAGCAGAAGAAGTTCACTGTGCTGTCAGGGATTTTTGGATGCTGTCAAGTATGAATCACAGATTCGGCACTAAAAGCTACTAAAAAGGCAGTGGCCAAAATTGAAAGTATAAAGAGAAAGAAGATCGGCATCACACGACTGCAATGGGAGATATGTTAATAACAATCAACCCGCCGAAGGCGCCACCCACTACGCCTGCCAGGGTCGTCTTCCGACTTCCCAAACCAGAGGAGTCGGGCAAATCAGAGTCATCTAACCGTATAAACAGAGAGATTCCGTTGGAGGCCGTGTCGAAGATATCCAGCAATTCACCAAACCAGATCAGACAAGCCTGCAAAGTGTTGTTAGAAATATAGGCATACGCCGCTCATCCGGCACTGCTCCTTCCACTGCACCTCGTATTGAACCCATTTAGGGGGCTTCGAGTTGCCTCGACACTCTAATAAGCTAGAGCATTGTCTTCTCAAACAAAGTTGAGAACGTAAATCAATCCACTAATTCCATTGTAAATCAATCCCTAATCCACTAACATTATTGTGAGGGCGAGTGTCAGGCTCATGAAGGCATACATACTCTGGAAGGCATACATACTCTAGCCATTGTAAATCAATCTACTAACTGTTCAGTCAATCAATCTCTAATCCACTAACACTCAATGAGGGGAGTGTCCAGTCCATCAATCCCTAATCCACTAACACTCAGTGAGGGGAGTGTCAAGGTCAACTCAGTTAGGGGAGTGTCAAGGTCATGAAGGCATACATACTCTAGCCATTGTAAGTCAATCCACTAACACTCCAGTCAGGGCTAGTATCAGGGCCATGAAGCCATACATACTCTAACCCTCTCTAGTTTTGAACCTATGACCTCTTAGGACACACTAATAATCTAGAGCATTGTCTTCTCAAACAAAGTTGACACTTTAAATCAATTAACTAATTCTTCTCTTCTTTGTGGGACAAAGACCCTCCACTTAGGGCCATGAAGGTATACATACTCGACCCCCCTCTAGTTTTGAACCTATGACTTCTTATGACACTTATGACATTGTAATAAGCTAGAGCATTATCTTCTCAAACAAAGTTGACACGTAAATCAATCCACTAATTCCTCTCTTGTTTCTTAGGACACTCTAATAAGCTAAAGCATTGTCTTCTCAAACAAAGTTGACACGGTAAATCAATCCACTAATTCCTCTCTTGTTTGTGGGACAAGGACCCTCCACTCACGACCATGAAAGCATATATACTCTAGCTCCCTCTAGTTTTGAACCTAATAAGGTATGACCTCTTAGGAAAAAACACTACGAGTTCTTAGGAAAAAACTAAAAAACTCATGCTCTTAACCATTAAACCCTCTTATATGAAAGATGTAAAAAGACATAAAAAAAAGTGTGAGTATTTTTAATTAATCAATTTAATTAAAAAAGAGTGTAATTATTTAATTAAAAAAGAAAAAAAAGTGTAACTATTGTATAAATAAATTCAAATATGAATGTTTTATTTTTTAATTATAGAAATAAATCTTAATCTCATAAAAATTTTAGACTATTTCATCTAAGTTAAGTTATTGGACAAAAAAGCTCTCTACCCTTCATGGAGATTTGTCCCTTAATTTTTTATTTAAAAACAATAAATATTATTAGAAAATAGTAATAAGAAATATTTCAATTTTCACTTCAATTTTACAAATAAGAGATTTGTCCCTTAATTTTTTTATTTAAAAATAATAAAATATTATTAGAAAATAGTAATAAGAAATATTTCAATTTTCACTTCAATTTTACAAATAAATTCAAGTATGAATGTTTTAATTAAAAAAAGGAATCTAACTATTTTAGAAATAAATCTCAATCATAAAATTTTAGAATATTTCATCTAAGTTAAGTTATTGGGCAAAAAGGCTCTCAAATAAATATCAACCATAAAATTTTAGAATATTTCATCTAAGTTAAGTTATTGGACGAAAAAGGCTCTCTACCTTTCATGGAGATTTTCCCCTTAATTTTTTATTAAAAAATAATAAAATATTATTAGAAAATAGTAATAGGAAATATTTCAATTTTAACTTTAATTTAATCAAATTTATATAGAGAAATAGTAATCGATGGTAAAAAAATAATAGATTTTTTTATAATTACTTTTAACTTTTGGATATAATATTAATGTTGGTCAGCAGCTGGGCCTGATAATTTTGGACGCTGTTCCCATGGACGCCTCTGCAACCCATCGATTCAACACGCAAGGTGCCGAGAAAGGCTTCCCAAGAGGGGCGTATCAAGCCAAGGTACTCTGATCTGCGCCCTGAGTACCTTGACCCCTTTCGCGCCCACACCTGTGATACATCTCGGCTATGGAGGATGGGGGGTTTTGAATTGGGGGTTAATCAAAGACGCCGCAACATCCTTGCCTACTGCAGAAGGGGCAAAGGAAAGCCATCTCCAGTTTTATGCAGGAATGCCGGCCGATCTACGCAAAAACAGATGGGAGATAAGGAATGGGGGTTTAGCTGCTCTTAGTGTCGGATCTCCAGGCCTATACACTGGATCTGCTGCTATAGGCCAAAGAAGGATGCTGCATGCAGTTGGGTTGTACTTCCCCACCGCAGAACGACACAAATCCATCAGATCAAGCTTCGATCTCATTGATCCAGCTCACTTTCGACAGAGGAGCCAAGACCAAACCGCTCTGAAACTTGGGACGGAGGAATGTTGCCAGAATAGGGATA
Source organism: Pinus taeda (assembly GCA_000404065.3). Lineage (NCBI taxonomy): Eukaryota > Viridiplantae > Streptophyta > Pinopsida > Pinales > Pinaceae > Pinus > Pinus taeda. Next base: position 22,141 of record APFE030588096.1, on the reverse strand, counting down.
AGCGAGGGTATTGCCGTCAAAACAATCCATCCTATCAGACAACAGTTGTATTGACGCATGGCCTGGCTTTCATCACCAAACCGTGTCTTTGTTTTCTTGAGGGGGCCATAAGGCATGGGGACAGCTTGCAAGCAAAAATGGAAAGCACAGTTCTTTTTGCCTCCGCAGCGGTTGCAGAACCTGATGCAGACGAAGTCACTTTAGAAATGAGGGAAGATTGGATGAATTCCCGCCCCCCAACTGCCAGTTTGGACTCCGACGGGCTAAACTGCTTCCAAATCTTTTTAAAGCCCCCTTCCGGGAAATCAACCCTGATCTAGGTTCATCCTTTAGATAGTGTGACAAATCTGAAGATCAACATTGCCAACCATATTGGCTACCCTGATGGTCAAAAACTATTGCTATTTTAGGGAAGATCGCTACAGGATCACAGAGCTATCAAGGATTACAACATTAAGCCAGGATCTACCATAATACTCAACATGAGGCTACGAGGAAGTGTAGCATCCAATAACCCACCTAAACAATCTGAAGGAGGCAGTGGTTCTCAAACAAAACAAAACCTAGATTCACATCAGCAACATAAAGGCCAAGGAATATCCTTCAAGAATGTTTTACAAGGGGCAAAATCTTCTACAACAGCTCCAAAGCAGGCCGGAACAGAACCCAGCCCATATATAGTGGAACAACTGCACTATACACCTGAACTAACAATAGAAACATCAGAAACAGAGGAGGTACGTAACAGTTATGAAAAGCAAGCCATCATCTATCGATTCAATGGTTTTTGGCCAAAGCCCGTGGACCTATTCCATTGGATTCTCACTAGATGGTCTCTAAATAGTGAGATTTTTCTCTACTCAAAAGGGTTTTTTATAGTCAAACTTCCATCAGAAGAGGTCAGGGACCTAGTGATTCAGGAGGGACCATGGTTTTGGGGATCTTCAGGACTCTTTATCACTCCTTGGTTCTCAGAGTTTGACACCAACTATTTCATTGTTTCCAGGATGCCAGTATGGGTGCATCTTCATAACCTCCCTATACATTTTTGGGACCAAAAGATTCTTGCATGCATAGGCAATACCATTGGCAGATATATTAAGATGGATACATAATGCGTGGAGGATAGAATATTTACTTTTGCACGCATCTGTGTGGAAGTGGATCTTAGTAAAGGATTACCGGACTGCATATAGCTGAAGCATAAATATCGCAGCTGGATGCAAACATTGGATTATGAAAACACAGCTTTCAGGTGCAGAATATGTCGACAAACTGGGCACTTACAAAATGCCTGCCTAGAATACAAAAAACACAGGGAAAGAAGGAAGAAATCCAGTAAACAACAAAAGGGCTGGACATTCCCCCCACCAGATCCTGAAGAGGAGGGAGATGAAGAGGAGGAAATGCCCACCCCAAATGAGAATAGTCAAGCAGAATCTCAGAAGCAATCTTCAAACATGCCTATGGAACCACATCCAGAAAAGACATAAAATATAATGGAAATCTGTGGAACCAAAAGGCAGCATACTTCAGACACCTCTGACTCTGATAAGGAAAACCCTCGACTCGGAGATGAAAACCCACTACAAATTGTTCCCACAGTTCCATCCCAAGGAGAGTGGCGCAAGGTTGAGAAGAAAAAGGGGAGGAAAACTTGATTCCCCCCATATGGCCATCTCGGTGCTTCTGGCATGGACCACATTTACTCAGTTTCTGTGGTCTTCTGTTTTTTACTGTTTCAAAGCTCTCTGCGCAGAGCAGTACCTCAAAAGCCTTATCTGGGCAAAAAAGACAGGCTATGCCTGAATATTGTATATGCTACGCATCTACAAAATGCAGTTTCTTTATTAATAAAGAAAGTGCGATTTTTTCTACGGGAAAAAAAATTACTTTTAACTTTTGAGTGTGAGTGTGAGGCATAGATGTGTAATTCTTGCATTACTAACACTTGGCATTTAAAAGCAATATTGAGCATTAAAAAATGGGATTCATTGCATCATATTTCATTATAATATAAATCCATACCATCATAGATGATTATGCAATAATATTTTGAAATTAACATTTAGCAAGAAACTTCAATCAATCCACAGGAAGAATGCAAGGGGTTTTTTCAACATTTCATTCCAATATTTGGTTCTGTCTAGAATTTTGCCTTAGAACTTGCGTTTAACGACAATATAAGATTTTTTTCTTTTTAGTTTGACATAATAGAAATATTTCGGACTTGTGCTTGAGAGGCTCCATAATCTTAATGGCAAAGATGATGTTGATTGATTGCAAATCAAACTATGATTTACATATAAATATAAATAATTTAATAGCTCAAATACAATTTTAACAACATAAAATGAGATATACAAGCAAACATGGATAATAGCTACAAATGATGATATGTAGGCTATGTAAATTCTGAAGGGGTAAACATGCATATTTTGGAATTATTGAACAAGAGTCTTGTCAAAATATACATTATTTTAGCGTCAAATATCTATAGAAATAGAGTAAGATAATCAAATTTCGAGGTTTGTTTTTGCAAGCATCATTGAATGATAACATGAATAGATAAACACGTAAACCTTCAATTTATAAACAATGGAGGGAAGAAAAATGAATTGAAGTTCCTACAATAGACCCTTGGACACGCCTTACTTCCCAAAAAAAAACACTAAAAGGGCACTTCTAGCTATAGTTACTAGATACAAGAAGAAGAAAGAGGGGTGGAAAAAATTACTCACAATTAGAATTATACTTGTGATAGTGAATCAGTCTACAAGAGAGACGCCTTAAGTGGTCTAAAGGATTTTGATATACACGTCAAAGCCATCATGGTAACGCAATTTAATTTCATAGGATATCCCACATAACCATATGTTCAATGGCCATTTCCCCTTACATTATCTTAATTTCAATTCTGATGTCCGTTTTTCTCGGAAGAGTGTCTCTCTTTCCACTTCTGGAAGAGCATCACTCTACTCCAATTCCACCTCCTATGTTTTCATTCCCATTCTTCTTGCTCTGACACTGAATTGTACCAAAGAAATTAACAATGATGTCTTTCTGAATACCAAAAATGCCTTCTTCAATCTTAATAGAAGCCTAATAGGAATTAACAATTATGTATTTTTGAATACCAAGTGTAAAATCGACCCAAAACATGGAAGAAGCTTTAGAGTTGTTACATGGTTGTGGTTTGACCATCTTTGCCCAAATTCGAAGGGTAATTCTTCATAACCCTACGTATCTTTCTCTAACATGCGACAAAAATTTGAAGCCTAAGTTCAACTTCCTTAGAACTGTCATAAAAGAAGAAGATATATCCAAAATTGTTGGTAGATATGCAAGAATACTTAATCTCAGTGAAGATAAGCTTAAATCAAGAGCTTCACTTCTTCTAAGATCAAGCTTTGATGATAAAAAATTATCACAGTTAGTCGCAAGGCAACCCCGTCTGCTGACGGTTGCAGAGGAAAAAATTATGGAACTCTTTAAGCAGACCGAGAATCTCGGGTTTATGAAGGGATCAAAATCGTGTAGTGCCACCGTATGTGCTATTCTCTATCCCCGTCCCTGTATCAAGGAGGTACAGGCAACAGAATTAGTAGCAACGACGTAACTTCCACTGCTCCGACTAGTATCACATTCGACGGTCTTTGTTTCACTACATTGGTGGTTGTTTTTGTCCTTTTGTCACATGTAACAGTTTCATAGCTCTAACAATTCCGCAACAAGCATTTTTGTAGGAATTGTTGACAAGTACTTTTCTAAATCACCAATGGTTTATCTACAGTTTTTAATGACATATGGGCACTATTTTTCTCTTTTGTTATTACTGATTCTTTTGTATCAGAAAAGCTTCTTATTTATGAGTTCATGCATGCCTTACCAGTACTGGCCCAGGGTTTGTTATTGTATGAATGGGTAGAATAAACCAATTAAGTTGAAGGAAATAATCTTAAAGTGTTATTATTTACAATGTAGAACCTATATTTGTCACTGAGACCACCAACTATATCATTCTTTCTTTATAAATAAGATTGTAATGAATAAACACATTTGGTTCCATGCATAAACTTGATTTTTCTATTGTAGTTTATGATTTTGTATTTTACTTTTAAGATTGTTATGATATTCCTATATTTATATTTATGTTGTAATTTTTTATTTATATATAAAATAATACAATGAGTACCTAGCACAGAGAGCTTCTATTGGCAAGTAGACACTCAGTAAGAAACTGTATGATGGAGCTTAATGATGTTTTGGTCTCCACTTTTGGTGGTATTTTGAGTTGGAGTTCTTTGCATCTATATTGTGGGACTCTAACTTATTGTGGGATTATTTCTTAGGGAGGCTTTTAGGTTATTTGACTGTGTAGTTTTTTGGTTCAGGGATTCTATCGTTGTGTGGGACCTCTTGTGAGGTTATATCTTTGGAGCTCCATGTCCTCATTGTTGGTCTAAATCTTGTTATGATTATTTATTAAAAGAAAGAGCATGTGGAGGTTCTCTTCTTAAGACATGAAATGGAATGTTTTTTTTTTTTTTTAATTTTTAATTTAATTTAATTTTAATTTTTTTTAATTTTTTAATTTTTAATTTTTTTTCTATTTAGAGGCTAGTTATGTAATGTTCTAGGAGCAAAATGAATGATTAAAGTGTAAGATGCCTAGACACTGCTACAATCCTTCCTTTAGTGTTTGTTATGCCACTTTGCTATAGACAGGGTAAATGTCATCGATCACTTCGTTGTATTTTTCAGAATCCTATAAAAAATTGAAGTCTGTTCATTATTATTCCAGGCTTATGGTTGTCAAAAAAGAATGAATCCCTCACAAGGATAATGATAGATGTAGTTGTGACGGAGGTCAACTTTTCTAAGATTAAAGAGGTTCTTGGTGAAGCTGACTTAAATGCATGGTCATGGATGACTAATTATATGATATGCATCAATCTTTTGAAACCCTCAAGGCGAAGGTTTTATTATGAGATTTTAAAACCCTAACCATAATCCAGGGGTGTCAGGGCTTTTAGGTATTTTTGTGTCAAATGAGAGTTCTGATTCTTGACTTGTAAGTCGTATCCTATCTGTTCTACCTACGTTCTGTGCTTGTAATTCAAACTTTAAAGTTGAGAGAGGTTTAATCTTGGGGCAACAGAACAATTCCTCAAGTCATGCTAAAGATGAAATGTAACTTCTTGAATTGGTTTAGAGTAAACGTCCTATGGTCAATGATTTCATTTAGAAAAAACAAACGTATTAAATGATCGCCATTGTAAGTTCTTTTCTCTTCCTCAGGTGACACCTTTAAAATTATGTATTTAATATGCAGTCTCAAGCTGCGGCACAAAGGTTTGGATAGAAGAAAAGAATGTAATCTCTGTCCATTTATGGTTGTAAACATCATTCTGAACTGATGTTTATTCACTCTTCGTTGGTGTGAAATTAGTATGATGAACACGATTATGTAAAATATGTTGTTTATTCACCCTTTTGCTCGTTTGAAATTAGTATGATGAACAAGATTGTTTAGGAATGATGTTTCAGAAAATATAATGAAAAAATCACCCATATCTCTATATTTCTATATCTATCTGTTTTATATCTTCGAATATTTAATTAAAGATAGTTTCTCCTCCTTTTTCTTTCCATGATTTTCATAAACTTAATTAAAATCTAAACAAACATTTTAAATACAATATAGTTAATATAAGATGATTTATAATTAACAGTTTACTTTCTCTTTCCACTCTATGATCAAGACTTTAAAATGTACATAATATTTTAAATAATGAAGGTAGTTTTGATTATAAATCTTAACTATTGCAACTGAAGGTATTGAATCTGTTACAGTCTCACCCCTCTTTGAGCAGGCTCATTTTTTAATTGCATTTTTGTCACGGGTGACTTACTATTGCCACTGCCTGTTATTACAACTGAAGGCACTGAATTTGTTACAGTCTCACCCCTCTCTTTGAGCAGGCTCATTTTTTTAATTGCATTTTTGTCATTGGTGAACATAAATGCTGAAGAGCCCAACGAATTTATGTCTAGCACTAACTTTGGAGATGAAGAATTTCCACGTTATTGAACCTTGCAAGGCTAGATGTTTCACAGATTGGTATGATTCTCATTCTGAGCTTGTTTAGAAAGAGAGAGATAAATATGTTGTTATTGATGCTATTGCCACTCTATTCAATGATGATTTCTGGTGGAAAAGGTTTCTTAGATTTTACCAGTCTTGTTTAGTTTTGTGGATTGGTTGGATATGCCTTTTGCAGACTATTCAAGGGCTTAGTTACTTTTCCAGGTTACAGTTTTTGATAAACTCTATTCTTTCCATTTTCATTTTCATTTTCTTGTATGCCACATTTCAAGATAATCTCCGTGTTTTAATTGGAGGAAATGTATACAAAATTGTCTTATGAAAAGCCTTTTCATGGTCTCTGTATGCCTTTGTTCATCCAAGGTTTAATCTTCATTACAAAATTTCATTATTTTGTATTTTAATTTGGATTATATATGAAATTAAAATAGCACCACTTATCATTCATATGTAAATTAAAATATGTATAAATAAATTTAATTAATGTAAAAAATAATATAATAATTATAATTTAACTGTAAGATGTTAATGTGGTCTCCCAACAGCCGTTTCTCTATTTTAGTATTTTGTTAGAATATATCAAATCAATTTTTTAGTTTGAGCATATATATATAATATATATATATAATATATAATATATATATTCCAATACACTCCTTAAACAACGAAGGCTAGAAGTAGCCATCATGTAAAACATTTTGGGATGTTTCTAACTTAGAGATATGGCCACCACACACCCCTCCATGGTAGTCATTCAATACTTTCTCGACTTCCTCCAGCATTAAACAATTTCATAATATAAAATCTAAACCTCAACCATAAAGAGTATCACTGATAATCAAGTAGATTTTAGAAATATTCCAAACAAAACATTGCTCATCCCTTGAGAAATACATATGAAACTTCAAATTTTGGAGATATATAAGGATATATCCATACTATGGATCTTCTCAGGAGATGAGAAATAGGTGTTCATTTATAAATGAATCCTTATCACAATTAGTATCACAATTAGTTTCATTTCATGAGATAACTCTGAGATAAGTTTTACGAAAACCAATGATTTTTTAGATTTAAGTAACAAAAAGTCAAGATTAAATTCTTGCAAAATAACAATCCATTTGTTAAATTTTCCTTCAACCACTCGCCTAGTTATAAAATATTGAACACTACGGTTTTGTTAAGAAGAATATAACGACAAAGCCACTAGAAAACATGAACCGTAGCCAGTGCCAACATGAACGTGTTAGCCTAGTTATAAAATATTGAACACTACGGTTTTGTTAAGAAGAATATAACGACAAAGCCACTAGAAAACATGAACCGTAGCCAGTGCCAACATGAACGTGTTAATACTTAAGTTCATGGGCCATGAGGCCACGAATGAGGTAATAAATGATATTCTCTTTGAGTTGATCATCCCTTTAAAATGGAACCATCCCAATGGTAGATTATGCCACTGCTAAGTACAAGAGGAAACATTTTCGATAATTAGGTGGAGTGAGAAAAGAAGCAAAGGTCAACACATTTTACAAGACATCAATGCTTGTTGGGAATATTCATCTTGTATAAATGGGACCCATTTGTTCAAAAATCATGTAAATCGTTTTGTGGTCTCAACATAATTCATGATAAAGTGCCTCAGAAAGTTGGCTACCCTGAATACTTTGATGTTGATGAACATTAATTGAGTGAGGCAACTAAGCTATTACCTCAACGGTTAAAAGAACGGTTAAAGGATCGAACTTGATCTTCCTTTTGGGAACAATCAACCCTAATAAGTAATCATAGGTCAACCAAAAATTACATTTAATCATATTTAATAGTACTAAAATCATTAAAAAATATGGTAGAGGTGTCGAGGGTGATCAATTCTCTTTCGAGAGTGAACATCTAAATAATGAGATACACCTCCACAATGTGCTTGATGTACTGAAAGGCATAAGACATGGCTGACTCGAAGGTCTCTCTAGCATTTTTAAGGCTAAAGGAAATTTTTTTATATGTAAAGGTTCACTGTGGGTATATGAAGGTTGTCTTATGTTGGTCCAAATCTCTATCTGATTATATCCAAAGAATCCATCCATAGAGGAGAAAATCTCACTTCCCACACACTCGTTAATGATTTGATCAATAAAAGATGTAGGGAAATTGTCTTTTGGTCAAGCTTTATTCAAGTAACAAAAATCCATACATACCCATATGCTCCCTTTTTTTAATCTAACAAAATGAGATTCAAAGCTCATTCAATTAATAAGATTGGGTAGATAAATACTACCTTAGCAAATTCTCTACATCAACTTTGATTATTGTTTCCTTTCTAGGATTAGCCAGTCTCAACTTCTGTCTCATGGAATTTTTATTTTCATAAGTCCTAATGTGGTTTTGGACAATGCCAGGGTCAATTCTCAGGATTTCTTCATAGGACTAAGAAAATACACTGCAATATTCTTTAAAGAGACCAATATAAATATGGACCTCCTCGATAGAATAATTTGTCCTTATAAAAACATTCTCTACAATGCTTGGGTTCTTGGAAATGTTTTTTAGAATAGTATAGAAAATATTATCCATGTTCCCTTCATCATAAATGGAAGGAGATGTTGTAGGTTTCACAAGCTGGCTCTCATCCGTTGACATGGTTGAAACAAATTCACCAGATTTAATCCTATACAAATCTAGGATAAAATATGTTTGATGTTGCAAATAATCTCATGGTCTCTCTAAACTAGTCATTTATTTTAGGAGTTCCTCATTAGTTGGAAAAAAATATTGAGGAAAACCATAGATAGGGTTGAATTGGTGGCCCAAATGGGTATCGTACCAAGGTCCAAATCCTCCAAATAATATGGTTTTGGATTGAAATTTGGAGTGCTATCAACTATAGCTTGGTCAACTATCTCAACCGCAGACAAAGGAACAACCATCTCTTCCCATTGACCTTCTTCATATGAGGTAGAAGATGAATTCAATATTCAAGGGTCCTCGAAATAGATGGTATGAAAGAAAAAATTCCGAGGAACCAATATGGATGAAGCAGAGATGGTGTTAATGTATGAAACCGTGGGAGAGAAATCAAAGTTCCCATCAATGGTTGGAACATTCCCACCCCCAAATTCTTGGTAGGATTATAATATTGATCCAGGAATGGGACAATGGAGTTTGACATCACATTAGTTCTAGATGGTAATAATTCATTTGATCAATTGTAACAGTCTAACCTTCAAAAGGAAGGGACAACATGTGAAAGAGTATGAAGATAACTAATTGCATCATGTAGAACCATTTGCACCCCAAAAGCATGTTATAATCTAGTTTCACATAAATTGCTTCCTTTTCCATATTGAATGTTCCCCCCTCAACTTAACAGAAAGGTGAGAATAATCCCATGAGACCTATGAGAATGAATATTGAATACAATTAATAGTGTCGATGGTGAAACCAACTTAAGGGAACCTATAGCCTTCTAACATGGCATCGACAATGTGCATGTGGAATCCTCTTTATTAACAACTATCCTAAAAATATTCTTTGAAGATGAAAAGACATACATTAAATCATACATTACTAACTATTACCCATACCCTAATTCAAAACTATAAAATTATATTTATGTATATACCTTTTAATTTGAAATAAAGCTAATTCAAAACTATAAAATTATATTTATGTATATACCTTTTAATTTGAAATAAAGCTATTGTTTGGTGGTGTTATAAATTATTTTATTTTATGGAAAATAGTGTACCCTCTTCATGGACACTTTTTTTCTTTTCAACTTCTAATTTTCATATAAAATCATTTTTAAAATAAATTAAAAAATATATTTAAAAATTCATTTAAATATTATTCTTCTAAAAAAATTACTGAACCTTTACCAATTTTATCATTATTATAATAATTAGCTAATTAACATAATTTATAGTTATTATTTAAGTTGTATATCCATAATATTTTTAAATAAGTTTTGGCTATCATTTAAATGAACCCATATGAATAAAATTTGGACTATAAAGCAACTAATTTTTTTTAATTAAATTTGATTAACACACACAACTCTCCTCCATCCCATATTACTTCATGCTTGTTGTGATAGATTGATTAATTGAAATTCGCTATCATAATTTTAAGAGAGCATGTATGACATATTAATCCTTTGGAGCAATAAAATAAAGTATTTATCTGGCCAAATAAATACTTTATTGC
>APFE030588095.1:169100-217861 GCA_000404065.3 Pinus taeda | reverse complement strand
TTTCCCCACTATGCCTGGGATGGATAATGTAATGTTCTTGTTTTATCTCTTTTATGATGACAAGGTCATGTAACAGCCTATGTTGGTTTCCCCACTATGCCTGGGATGGATGATGTAGTGTTCTTTCTTTATCATGTATGTATCCCCACTTAGTTGGGTATATGAGTCAAGTCCCACTTGGATGGGAGATGGATTTATGTATGAGTATTTGGTACTAGGAAGGTCTTGTATGATGTATAGAGTCATGTTCTTCTTATAGAACACCTTTTCGCAGACCTTGCTTACAGTAAGGGGGAGCATGAACAACACTCTTCAGCAAAACATGTATTCAGGGGGAGCATGGACAGATTGGTACACCTTGGCATATACAAAGGGGGAGCTCATTCAGAGATTTCAGCAAGTACTTAGGGGGAGTATGAACAACAAAATGCTTAACTTGAAAATATACTGGTTCACCCTTTGCCCTTGATGTCAAAGGGGGAGAGTGATTTGGTGTTGTTGCCATCAAGTCCAAAGGGGGAGATTGTTGGCATTATGATGCATGTGTTGTACTTGATGGCAACCCTCTCATAGAAGATCATCTCACTTACAGAAGAGATATCAGATGCGACTGAATGCATGAGATGCAGGACAACTAAAAGGAATCAGATAATAGATCTAAGAGTGACAAGTTAGCTTTTCCATCAAGTCCAAAGGGGCAGATTGTTGGCATTATGATACAAGTGTTGTCCTTGATGGCAAGATGACAGATTATAGTGCAGCAGATCAGTAGCAAATAATTGATGATCAGATAAAAAAGAATGAAGAAAGCTGAGTATACACGCAGGTTCACTATATACCAAGTCGCGTACAGAGGCAGGTTATACGCAGGTTCACTATGTACCAAGTCGCGTATATATGCAGGTTCGCTATATACCAAGTAGGGTATACACGTAGGGTATACTCGCAAGTTCTCTATATACAAAAATGCGTATACACGCGGGATTGTTGATCAGAAGTCACGTATGCGTATGCACGCACTTCCATGCACGGAAAAGCGCGTATATGTCGGAAAATTTACCTTTGGTCCGTGGCGGTTAGTCCTTGGAATTTGAACCTATGGTTTTTGGACCATGGCATCTCGACAGACGTGTTGATCCCTAGTATTGAGTTGATGGTATTGGTTTGTTATGGTTTTGGACCATGGTATTGAGCAAGGCCTAAGACTATAAAAGGAGAAGAAGATCATTAGGCAAATGTATGAAAAAAAGTCTTGAATATCTGATGAAGGATGAGATCTAGTATGCAGGTTATGGGTTGCTTGATCTAAGCTAAGGAGGGATCTCACAAGTTGATGGAGAACAAGATCTAAGGATAGATCGGGATCAAATGGTTTGAAATGAACTATCTCTATATGATTGATTGTGTTTATTCTAGATCTGTATACTAGCGCATGTAATGATCTGAACTGGGTATAAAATCGTTGCAAGTCATGATTGAATATTTATAGATCTATACACGGGTTGGCTTTGGTAAAAGCGCGTATTTACACGGGTTTGGTGTGTCCATGTAGCGTATGCACTTTAATGCATGATTTGATGATACAGTTGGTTCTGAATAGTGTTGCAGAGTTCAGGGTTCTGCTCTGTGTTCTGGTGACTGTTTTTATTAACAAGGTTTCAATATTGGGTATTGATGTTGCTAAGTGTTTATGAGCTTCAATGATATTGATGGGTCCAGTATGAAAATTTGATGAAACGTGGCCTTCAGATTATGTGTTGTGCTTCAGTGTATCCAGTCTGAAAATTGATGAAATGTGGTACCTGGAGGAGAGAAGATTGTAGGTCAGCACCTACGTACTAGTATCTAAGCTAGTACAAGAGCTAAAGGGAAATCTTTGGAGCATTGTAGCAGGTAGTAGCCTGCGTACTAGTAAATGGATCGGCTAGTACAAGAGCAGAAGGGGGTTGTAGCTCCCGTACTGGTATAAGGCTGCACCAGTACAAAATATTGTAAAAGGATTTTCTTATTAAGAAGAATCTTGAGATGACTTGCAGCAGGTGGTTTTCTCCCGCATTGGGTTTCCACCTTATATCATGGTGTTCATGTGTGTGCTCTTTATGTGTGATGATCTATTCTACTTACTGTTAATAAGGTTAATAATGTTCTGATGCATTTACTTAAGATAAGCTAACTGAATCATAAGAGTACTGCATGTACGCTGGTTGCTTTTAACACAGTCGCGTATATACGCAGATATCCTTAACTGAAGTAGCGTATATGAATCTGAGTATGAAAATGAAAAGTTTTACTGATTTGATAATATTGATTCACCCCCCCCTCTCATTATTATTTCCAACAATGTTTTGTGACTAAATGTAAAGTTTTCCATTTGGCGAAGGGGCACAGCCAGAACACAGGACTGTACGCACTGTTACCTGTCCCAAGCAGGCCATGGGATTCAGTCAGTCTGGATCTTGTTTTAGGTCTGCCAAAGACATAGAGAGGATATGATTCAGTAATGGTAGTGGTGGACAGGTTCTTGAAAATGGCACATTTTATACCTTGTTGAAAAACTAGTGACGCCACCCACGTGGCCCACTTGTTTTTCAATGAGATTGTCAAGTTACATGGATTGCCCAAAACTATCCTTTCAGAGAGGGACGTGAAATTCACAGGACATTTTTGGCCTACCTTATGGAAGAAAATGAACACACACCTAAGCTATATTTCTGCATATCACCCGCAAACCGACGGGCAGACGGAAGTTGTGAACAGGAGTTTGGGAAACCCGTTACGTAGCTTAGTCGAGGAAAATTCACAGATGTGGGACCGGGTGCTAGCGCAAGCAGAGTTCGCTTACAACGACTCACCTAACCGTAGCACGGGTTTCAGTCCTTTTCAGATCCTGTATAGCATGCACCCTCACAGAGTGCATGAGCTTCGGGATCTTGGCTTACAGGAACGACGGAGTGCGAACAGAGAGGATTTTTCTAACGCAATGAGAGACTTACACGAATAGGTGAAAACAAAATTACAGGACAACAGCTTAAAATACAAACAACATGCAGATTTAAAGAGGAGGGAAGTTCAGTTTGAAGTGGAGGATGAAGTCCTCGCACACTTACCCAAGGAACGCTTCCCTAAGGGTACATACAATAAACTGAAGTATAAAAAGATAAGGCCTTGTAAAATCCTTCGGAAGTTTTCAGCTAATGCTTACGAGATACAATTGCCACCCGGAATAGGCATTTCACCTATCTTTAACATAGTAGACTTGTTCTCGTACACGGATGACCCCATGGAGTAAAAAGAAGATGGACCCGGATAATCCACACGGAATACCCAGGAAGATGGAGAAACTTGGAAGAGACAGATGCCTTATGTTCAACCTCCTGAGATCGAAAGAATCCTCGAAACTCAGGTGGTTAAACGAACTCGGTGGAAGAACTACTTACAGTACCTGGTCAAGTGGAAGAACCGTCCGATTGAGGACAGTTTGTGGCTTGACGCTAGGCAGATTGCACAAACAGGAACTTCGGTCGAGAAGCTCATGGACCGGAGCCATGATCTCCTTTTACCCCAATGGCCTGATGCAGGAGCATCTAGCTCGCCATAACCGGGCGAAGTCTCAACTAGGTTTGAAGGTTATTGATCATCTCGATTATTTTATTTCTACGTATTCATGAGATATTTTTTTTTAATTTGTTTGTTTTTTACATAGTCGGTATGTTAAGTCACAGTTAGTTAGACAACTAGAATTACTGTAGTTCGAACAGTAGTTAGGAAATAGTTTGTTAAATTAGGGGAGAAATGACAAACTGCTCATATAAATATTGAAATATCAGACAAATATGGTTATCAACGATAACAAGATTTTTTTTTAACTAAATCCTATGGCAGTTTTGATTAACCGAAAATCAACTAAAATAGAATGGCATAAAAGCTGAAATGTAACGGAGAGAAGGGGTTCAGCAAATTCAGAAGAAAGGAAATAAAAATAATACAATATAGATCTCTCAGACCATCGTCCATCTGCGAATGTTATTCATTGTTCATTCATGTATTACTTTTTTTTTACAGTTTGATAAAAGACAAATTGAGAATGCATACGTAAATCAATTGTTCTATTTCTCAAAATAGACACATAACTTGTCTCCAACCTGGGCAGATTTTCGCACACAGTAAAGTGAAGAACTAAAAGGAAAGAACAGTCGAAGTACAAAACAAATCAACCACACACAAAGTTGTCCAAAGAACAGAGGTATTTCCATTACACATCTTTGTATTTCATTGAGAAATCGAAATCTACTGCCAAACAAATTCTATCATTTATTGTCAAACATAATATATATATACACCATTGACTCTTGTTCCCATAAGTTAAACAAACCAAGTGTGTGACCGAAGTAGCATTAAGAATGAAACCCTTGACGAGGGTTTACGCATAGTCGACCATACCCTTCCTATTCAACGACCGTTGTGAACAACCAAAAGCGTAAGTAACAACAAAGACAAACTATAGACAACCACAACTACAGATAAGTTACATCACACCGTGACCATTGATCATTCGGGATAATACACCAAGGACTTAAGGAGTTAGGCCTACCGAGAATTGTCTTTGTGTGGAAAAAGGAACCGAAGAATCCGCGTACTCAGGCCGTATCACCAACCTGTAACCAACAACCACAAAGACTAAGATATGTGTGTGACAAGAGAGAAATAACCTGGACAAACGAAAACGATGCACGCTGAGAGAAGTACTGTAGTTACCTGAGCAAGTAGAGTTGAGTTCGGGCCATAACATTGTCACGTACTGAGTTACAGAGCTGGAGACCAAAGGAGCAATGTGGGTAAGCAATAGTAACAGAAGTCGGGTAGATTGAAGCAGGGACAGAAAACGTTACCTCTTCGAGCCAACGAGTAATCGCCAAAGTACCCCTGTGTTCAAAGGAATCAACAAATACATGAAATGAAAACCAAAGGTAGCCGAAAATATAAGTTCAGATAATTAGACTTGAGTTGTAGAAAGAACAAGAATTCGAGAGGAAACCCCTCACAGAACAACATTCATAGATCCATTCGAAGGTGGTTGATCCTCCATTGGGAACCAAACTAATTAGTTGCAAGTGGGTCTACAAGAATAAGTACAAAGTTGATGCCTCACTTGACAAGCATAAATCCAAGCTTGTGGCAAAAGGTTTTGCGCAGAAGGAAGGCATCGATTATGTAGAGACTTCCCCCTCCCATAGCAAAATGGGCTACCATTTGAACACTCTTTTCCTTTAATCCTTATAACGGTTGGAAAGTTCAACAAATGGATGTAAACATTACTTTCTTGAATAGAGATTTGAGTAGATAATATTTTGATGACATGGAACAATGAGAGCTACATTGCATCCATAAAGAAGGAATTGAGGAAAGGTCTTTAAATGACTGACTTGGGATATGTTCACTACTATATTGGTATTGAAGTAACTCAAAATTTGAAGTATATATTTCTCTCTCAAAGAAAAGTACATTAGAGATTTGTTGAACAGGTTTGGCATGGATGAATGCATTCCTTTGACTACTCAAACAAAATAGAACTTAAAGTTCACATCCATTGAAGGAAAAGAATTTGAGGATGCAACAAGGTGTAGACACCTTGTAGGAAGAAACTACCCGACTACTATGAGACCAAACTTTTTGTTCCTTGTTGGAATCCTCTCCATGTTTATGCAAAATCCTTGTGAGGGACATTAGTCTATTGCAAAAATAATTTTAAAGTACTTCATGGGAACCCAAGACTTCGGACTCAAGTATACACTAGTGGGTAACTTCAGCTTGATTAGATACTTTGATTCAGACTTTGATGGAGAGAACGAAAGTGGGGTATCTACTTCAAGTCATGCTATGAGTCTTCAAATTTGAGAAAATCTCCTCAAGATCATGCAAACAATCAGTTCCATTAGATTCGACAGCAGAGGGAGAATATGTGGGAGTAGCTTAGGCAACAAAATAAATTGTGTGGCTAGGGAAAATTCTCGAATATTTGTAGATAAAGTAAGTGCAGTCAACTTCACTCCTCATTTACAACACATCTACAATAAAGTTAGCCAAGAACCCAAATTTCCATGATGGAATGAAGCACATCAATACAAAATGCCATGTGATTCAATATCATGTTGAGGCCAAGACAAACAATCTACACCATAATATTGAAATAAACATAAAATATTGGTAGGTAATAAAATCTTAACCATTTAAAAATTTGTTATTGTTTTTTTTTAATTTAAAATTAAAGCAACACATTTCTGATAGACATCATGCCACTCATATAAAGAAAAAACAACACAACCTATTCTTATTTTAATTTTTATCCTATAAAATGATATATTATTTCATGTGTAAGCTAAAACTATTCTATGTTTTTTCAATATCTTCACAAAAGAACAAGTTTGTTGTTCAGTACATTTATTATGACATTGTACTCACCTGTATTTGTGGATTTATGTGAAGGTGGATTTCACATTATGAACATTGGCAAGATTTTATATATGCAAGGTTTTATATTTGAATCTAATTCAATATACACAATATTAGTTGTTACATGAACTGTTGTTACATGAACTTCCAGAGTTTGGAGAAACTTGTTACCCTTTGGATGGAATGCACTGTCCACGACCATGTGATTCACTCTGTGTTTGTCCTGTAGCACTGGTGAATGACTAGCTAACACTACATGTTACACTGCAAATTTTTTACACTTAGTAAGGCAATCATTAAATCCTGGATGACAGTGACTCAATCACCAAAGAAACTTCGAAAATAAAACCACTCGTTAATGGTCACCAAAACATTAGAAAACAAAATCATTTTCTTTGCTTTCCTATAAACCTCTATACAAACTATTGAGATTAAACTATACTAAAAGGAAAATATAAAGTTAATAAACCTACCATCACAATCTGCTCATCACATTTAAGATGACTCTGAGATTTTCTATTTCAAATAATTCTGAACCATATAGCTGTGATTTCAATTTCCAAAATTTTATACACATTGTATCTAACTCAATTAACTAAATAGAGAATTTGAATACAGAACTAAAACTAATCCCCACAATTAGGCTAAAACAAAAACAAGGGGCCAAAAGACCTCTTTTGACGCAGTCTGATCTGACTTTCCTGATGTTATGTCAATCATCATTCTCATTTTCGCTATCATCACTCTCATTGTCATCATTCTCATTGTCATCATCATCATACTCATTTTCTACAGGGACAGGCATTTCATGCGGCTCTAGGTGGACATTGATACGTACTGGGGTCTCAGGCTCGGCAGAGAAGTGGGCTGCAAACACCTCGGAAATTTCAACATAATCCCCTACAATCTTCATATGATGGAAAAGGGTTGGGAAAAGCGACCTTGCTTCACGCATAATAATCTCCCTCAACTGAACGCGTGCTTTCTTTGAGTGTTGACACAATATTTCCAGAATTCTCATACCCGTCCCAATTGTCTCAGGAGCACTTATTGTTACCAGGCTCCCTACATTATTAATGTTTTCCAGCATAAGAATTGCATTGTTCATCGTGTCAAGCAATGTGCGTATGACTTCTGTTTTAGAGATACTCTCGCGGAATTCAACACTTTGGCAGAGCCGTTCTAAGGTGAGAAATTGTTTCAAGTACAACCCAAAATGGAAAATCTGGTGGTCGGACAACAGTTTCTTGGCCAGAAATGCCACAATTTCTTCCATTTTTCCTTCCATGAAGGAAATATCAGGGCTATTCATGACTAGCGCGTACATGAATTTTATGAGTCCATGTTTGGAATCTGGATCATGAGTCAACTGGGGTTGTTCTTTCAGTGCATCATTAATTGGGCGGAGGAGGGAGTAGTTAGGATGTACGTCTGGGTCTATGCCTTCAGGGGCCAATAAATTTCCACCACTATAAACATATTTAGCGAGAGAGAGCGCGGTGGGAACCCATTTTCCAGAGGGCTGATCGCACGACAACAACCTGGCCACGCACCACATACCCCATCCGTTGGCCAGATAATGCAACGGTCGGCGTTTCATTACCGTTACGAATTCGCGTAACAGGGATTCCTCGCGCTTCTTCGCTACAGAAATTACGGACCCAATGAAGAAGCCTCGGCTGTTGATGGAATCAAAGGGGGGGTCGACCTTGTATTGGGAGAACCAGGCGTCCATTCTTTTTCTCATTCTCAGATCGGGCAGCACATCTTCTGGAGCCTTGTGCAAATGTTCCACGGATTTTCGATCGTAGGTGAGGTGAGAATTAGGGATTGTAACTGGATCGGCCATGAATTTCTTTGAAATCGGACAGAAAAAATCTCTTGGTACGGGTGCAGCACCTCCCCGATCAGCGATACCTCTTGCTCGATTTCGGTTTGGGCGACGTACGCCATAACTTCTGATTCGTCTGCGCTCGAATTTTCCAGAATTGGTTGACATTTTTGTAGATTATGCAGTGTGTGAACTCTATCTACGTTGAGTGCTCTCGAGCTGTGATTTATATGAATCTCATGCCACCTCTTTGCCAAAAACCTCGACCACGTGAGATTTGCTTCATCGCAAGAGTCGGCCTAGCAGAAATCTCGACATTGGAAGTGTACGTATATTTTTTCACGATACCTATTGTTTTTATAGCGTAAAAGGTTTTGTTAAAAAAATATGTGATAAAGAACTATATAAATTTTAATATGAATTATTAAATTTCATAATTTATGAAATATGGGTAAGAGGTTTAATTAGTTTTAGGTTCAAATTTCATGAAAGCGGTTATTTGTGGAAAAGGATATAATAGGTACCAAGTTTTCCATTTGATAATGAATAAATGACCAAAAAAAACATAATTAGAATTTGTTAGGTAAATAAAAATTCTAGAGTTGAATGATTTTTTAAATATGAATGTTTATATTCCTCAAAGACATAAATGTTTATAAGTTTTAAGATTAATATCTATTTATTTTGGGGAAAAAGCATTGAATTGGGAGTTCATGGGGAGGAGCTCTAGCGATGGCGGCAGCTAGGGTTTGAAAATCTTCGACTCTGGCCGGTCACTATGCCACTGCAGAGACCAGGCAGGTCTGCTCTTACGGATCTAGTCAGTAGCCTAGAGAGGCACTAGATTCTGCATTGTTCTCAGTAGGTACGCGCCGTATGGAGCATCAACCGGGGGAGGCGGCGAACCTCCCCCGCAAAACGACACTGATTTTCCAGAGCACCAGTGGGACAAAGAAAACACCAACCAGGAAGAAGACAAGACGAAAGAAATTCATTCGGCAACCTGCAAACCTGTTGGAGCGATTCGACCTAGGGTCGAACTGCGAGGACATCTCATTGAAGAAAGAATACAATTTATGTCAGACCATGCCCTCATAGGGAAGTTTATCGGGATATGGCCGACTGAACGAGCCCTGCGAAGTTGGATACAACCAAAATGGCACCCCAAGGGGCACATCACCCTACAGCTAGGAGCGAAAGGCTTCTTCACAGCTATATTCAACTGCTTGGAGGACAGAAACAGAGTCATGGACGGCAGCCCCTATTTCTTCAACGCTGCTGGTCTATTTCTCAAAACCTCGGTAGAGCGATTCAACCCAGACACGGTAGATCTCAGTTGGGCTCCAGTTTGGATACGCCAGTATTATCTTCCCAACGAATTATGGGGAGAAGAATCCCTGAAAGCCATAGGAAACACGCTAGGTGACTTTGTCAAAGCAGCCGAAGAAACAAAAACAGGTACATATACTTCTTATGCTAGACTGTGTGTTTACATGAATCTCAATAAGCCTCTACCAGATGCGATAACTCTCTCTCACTTTGACAAGAGTTGGCTACAAATGATTGATTACGAACATGTGCCCTTCCGCTGCCGAAGATGTCATGGCCTAGGGCACTTATTCAGAGACTGCCCTCTAAATCAGAAACCCTCCCCTGCTGTGGACCAGGAAGGCTCTGAGGGGGCTGGCTTCATTAAGGTAGCTCGCCGTCGAAGGGAAAACAAGCAACCAGCACCGAAGCCTAATGTTGCGCCACCCAGTAAGTCAAAGCCATCAACCAGCAACAAATTCGAAGCCCTAGCAGACCACACGGAAACTCAAATGAAGCAACCAGGAACAACACCAGAGAAAGCTATCAATAGCAACAAATTGGATTCCACGAGGGTTCAATCAGAAACCAAAGGAAAAGAAGCATCAACCTCAATGGGCCAAGGGGATAAACCAATGGAGAAGCCACTCTCAGGCACTGGCACAGAGGAAGAACCCATGGAAGATCAAGACTATTCGTGCTTTATGGATGACGAAACAGAATCAATAGATATAGGGGAGTTGGACCTCCCACGACTGGAACAGGCGTGCACCACGAACAACTTTGATAATATTCCAGCAGGACAACTAAAAAATCTGGAAGAAGTTTTATCAAGAGCTCAAAGGCAAAAATCGTTGGGAATCCAAACCAGCAGCCCTTGGGACCAGCATCTCATTGCCAAGGACATAAAAAAGAGAGGTAGGAAAACTTTCCTCCAAAGGACAATCACGGTAGGGCAGACCTTAGTAGACTCAGGCATATATGCCAAGTTGACGAAGTACTTCAGTCCGGACATTAATCTTTCCCAATGAAGTTAATCTCCTGGAATATTAGAGGGATGAACGGCCCCAGGAAAACCCGTTTACTCAAAAACATGATAAAGCAAGAAAGCCCTCAGGTTATCTTCTTGCAAGAAACAAAATGTGATACTGCAATGCTGGATAAGCTAGCTCATAAATTTTGGCCTGGAAGCTACAATATAGCCGTCGATGCAAATGGAGCCTCCGGAGGAATTGCAATTATATGGGATTCAAGAGCAGTGGAGCTCACTAATTTCCATGCGCACAGGAGTTTTCTTCAAGCAAATTTTCACATTCTAGGAACTAATCAATATGGACTACTCACTAATGTTTATTTCCCACAGGACACTCAGCAGAAAGAGAGGATTCTAGACTCCATTTCGACTCTTAATCAGAACAGATCTCTCCCTCTCTGGATTGCTGGAGGAGATTTCAACATGATCACTAGGATGGATGAACGAAGAGGAGGCAGGGGTAAATCTTCACAGGATGGAACTCTCCTGCTGGATTTTATACAAAATAATTGTCTCATTGATCTTCCTTTCAACAATGGAACTTTTAAATGGGACAACAAACAAGCCGGCAACCTGCATATTGCTTCTAGGCTAGATAGATTTCTTCTCTCAGATAACGCCATCCATCTTGGAGAGATTTTGCTGCATCTATCTTGCCCTTCACTGGCTCAGACCACTGGCCCATCTCTCTCCACTGGTCTCGACCGGGAAACAATACTCGCAGGCCTTTCCGCTTTGAAGCCTTCTAGCTCTCCCATCCCGACTTCCACCAATTTGTTAGCAATGAATGGCTTAGCTACCATCCCCCTACCGGATCCAAAATGTTCCAATTTCAAAAAAATCTCAAGCACCTCAAAGGTAAAATTAAGTTTTGGAATAGAACCATCTTTGGAAATATTCATCATGGGAAGGCGAACATCGAACAGGAAATGGGACAGCTACAACAAAAAATCATCACCCAGGGCAGATCCAATGATCTGGCGGATCAAGAAAAAACTCTTGAGAAAGAGCTAATAGAAAAAGAAAAACAGGAAGAAGTGTTATGGAAGCAAAATTCAAGAATACGGTGGCTCAAAGAAGGTGAGAAAAACACCAGATTCTTCCACAACACCACAATACAACGCAGAATGCACAACAATATTACTCACATTCAAAATGAGCAGGGAGATAAACTGGAGAAGCACGAAGAGATCGAGGCTGAACTTCTCAACCACTTCAAGAAGGTGCACAAAGAACCAAGCATCGATCGGTCCCAAGCAATTTGCAACATCACGAGCAATATTCCCAAATTAATAACCGATCAACACAATCAAATGCTTCTCAAGCCTATTGATCTCCAGGAAGTGGACTCCACAGTTAAGCAACTCAAAGCAGGCAAAGCGCCAGGTTCAGATGGCTTCACCTCAAACTTTTTCCACCATTTCTGGGATCTCATAAAGCAGGAAGTCTTGCAGGTAGTGGAAGAATCACGTATACTTCGATGGATGTTCCCAGGTATAAATGCCACTTTTCTAGCCCTGATTCCTAAGGTTGAGAAGCCGTGCAAACCAGACAAATTCAGACCAATTGCTCTCTGCAACATCATCTACAAAATCATCTCCAAAATCATAGCCACCAGGCTTAAGCTCTTGCTACCCCTGATCATCTCGCCGGAACAATCCGGCTATGTGGAAGGAAGGCAGATTATGGATGGGATCATCCTTACACATGAAACCATCCACTCACTAAAGACCTCCAAGAAACCAGGTATGCTCCTCAAACTAGATCTCTCAAAAGCTTTTGACAGCCTCAGTTGGAATTATATGAAAAAGATCTTACTCGCATTTGGCTTCAATTCTGCTTGGGTTCGCTGGATTATGAGCCTCCTCACTTCATCTTTCTTTTCAGTTCTAATCAATGGCATACCCTCTGAAACCTTTCGTCGCTCCCGCGGCATTAGGCAAGGGGATCTCCTATCCCTTTCCTTTTCATCATTGCTGCGGAACGACTGGGCCGTAGCATCAAGCAGGCTTAGCATTCAAATCACCTTAGAGGCATAGCCATCCACAATACCCCAGCTGCCACTCATCAGCAATTTGTAGATGAAACTATGCTCTATGGGCATCCTTTTGTCCAAGAACCTAGGCAGCTCAAAACCCTTTTAGCGGATTTCTCAGAGGCCTCTGGAGCATCTATCAACCTGTCCAAGTCCCAAATCTTCTTTTTTAACACCCCCTCTGCTATTCAATCTTCCATCCAACGAATCCTTCAATTCTCCCTGGCCAAGCTTCCTTTCACTTACCTGGGAGCCCCCCTTATGGCTTCCCGCTTGAAGCATGCTGCCTGGAACTCCCTCCTAGAAAAGCTGGAAACCAGATTGTCTTCTTGGACCCATAGATCCCTTAACATGGCAAGCCGTCCAGTCCTGATTAAAGCTATCCTCCAGGCCATACCCCTCTACCTTTTCTCCATCCTGTCCGCCCCCAAATGGGTTCTTAAAGAGATAAAATCCATCCAAAGAGCCTTCCTATGGGGCAGCAAGGGGCTTCACCGTAAATGGGCCTTAATCAAATGGGAGACAGCTTGTCTGCCCAAAAAAGGAGGTGGCATAGGGTTGAGGGATCCCACTGTAAGCAATGCGGTTATGGGAGCTCGCATCTGGTGGAGATGGATCTCAGGTGCACCCACCCCTTGGACTACTCTATGGACTGCCAAATATGTTGGGAATTGTCCCAGAGAGGAGCTCGTTAGAATCACGGAGCTACGCAATGGCTCATTTATTTGGAATTCGGCAAAAACTCACGGGATCCTTATTCAGCAACATAGTTTTTGGGAGGTTAAAAGCAGGAATCAAGCTCGCTTCTGGGATGACTCCTCGCAACAGATGCCCAAGCTAAGTGAAATCTTCACGAATATGGCGAATGGGGACAGGGATCCCCCTCCCCCCACAAATGTTCTAAGCTTGCACATGAATAGTTTATTCATGTTTTCTTCTGTGTCTAATGCTAGATAATTGTCATCTTATCTTTCCGTTGATAAGTTAGAATTGCAAGCTTCGTTTACTCTCTATAGCTAGCCATTCATATGTGTTTATGTATGTATATGTTGGTACAGTCAAAATTCTCCACATATTCATTGAATCTATAAACTATTGAACATTAGTGGTCTAAAGCCTTATCTAGCTGAGGGTGTTCATGCATGTCTGGAGTGAAAACAGAGTTGAAACAATCATCTGACTTGATCCAAACCCCAATCCATTCTAGTAGTTTAGAGAACGATATTGAAAATTTATATGTTACCAGGCATCTCCGATATACAACCTAGGAGATTTTCCTGGAGTGATAACATGTATCATTCAACCTCTTCTATTTGAAATGGATGGATTCTTCTGATAGTGAAGTTTCGCTTTTTGAAGCATCAACATCTTCATCGCCTAACAACTCTATTCATATTGATGAATATAACGGAAATTATTCCACTATGAATAGAAATTCAATTCTTCCACTTAGTCCTAATCCAAAGGACTATGAGAATAGCACTAATGAAAAATGGGATCAAGAATTTCAAATAAATAAAGAGTCATGGTTTCCACTTAGTCCTAATCCTAAGGATTATGAGAGCAACAATGATGAAGAGCATGATGACGAATTTCAAAAGAATGGAGTGTCACGATGTCCACTTAGTCCTAATCCTATGGACTATGGGAGTAGTAGTGATGAAGAGCATGATGACGAATTTCAAAAGAATGGACTGTCATGGTGTCCCCTTAGTCCTAATCATATGGACTATGAGAATAGTAGTGATGAAGAGCATGATGAAAAATTTCAAAAAGATGGAGTGTCACAGTGTCCACTTAGTCCTAATCCTAAGGACTATGAGAGAAATAGTGATGAAGAGAATGATGAAAATTTTCAAAAGAATGGAGTGTCATGGTGTCCTCTTAGTCCTAATCATATGGACTACGAGAGCAGTAGTGATGAAGAGCATGATGATATTCAAAAGAATCGAGTGTCATGCTGTCCATTTAGTCCTAATCCTATGGAATTTGAGATTAGCAGTGATGAAGAGCATGCTGAAACATTTCAAAATAATGGAGTGTCATGATGTCCTCTTATCCTAATCTTATGGACTATGAGAGCAATAGTGATGAGTAATTTCAACTTAATAAAGTATCATAGTGTCCAATTAGTCCTAATCCTATGGACTATGAAAGTAGCAATGATGAAGAACATGATGAATAATTTCAAAAGAATGAAGTGTCACAGTGTCCACTTAGTCCTAATCCTATGGACTATGAGAGCAGCAGCGATGAAGAGCATGATGAAAACTTTCAAAAGAATGGAGTGTCATGGTGTCCTCTTAGTCCTAATCCAATGGACTATGAGAGAAGAAGTGATGAAGAGTATGATGAAGAATTTCAAGAGAATGGAGTGTCACAATGTCCACTTAGTCCTAATCCTAAGAACTATGAGAGCAGCAGTGATCAAGAGCATGATGAAAACAATTCAAAAGAATGGAGTGTCATGGTGTCCTCTTAGTCCTAATCCTATGGACTATGAGAGCAGTAGTGATGAAGGATAGGATGAAGCACTTAGTCCTAATCCTAAGGACTGTGAGAATAACAGTGCAAAGGAGAGGATGTAGCATTTTCAGTATGTAAACAGTCACATTTTCGACGTAGTCATAATTATTTGGACTATGAGAGTAGCACTGGAAATGCACATGAGGAAGAATATCCAATAAACAAATGATGATCCAATGCTGGAGATGTTGCCACGAAATATTGTATCAAGGAGTAGGAGCAGACCTTTTCATATCAATGTAAGATGTTCTAGTTATACAAGGGTTTGAGTAGAATATCTTACGAGAAGAAGTTCTATCAGCACTCTCATTTCCAGTGAATGTTGTCAAAAAGATTGCTTGAAACATATGGATTGCTCGATCTTAAGGCTACCATATTTCCAGAAATTGTTTCAGGTACATTGTGATGCCAGCGGGACAGCAATCAGGGCTGTACTCAGTCAGGAGGACAAGCCTGTGGCATTATTCAGCGAGAAGCTGAATGAGAGTAGGCAGAAATACTCATCGTATGATAAAGAATTTTATGCAGTTATACAGGCCTTAAGACACTGGAGGCATTATTTATTGGGGAATGAATTCGTGCTGTTTTCGAATAATTCTGCACTACAATATGTAATGTAGCAACACAAACTTAACCACAAACATGCAAAATGGGTAGAGTATTTACAGAGTTTTAATTTCGTACTGAAGCACAATAGTGGGCAAGCAAATAAGGTGGCCGAAGCGTTGAGTAGAAAGGCTTTACTTTTGCAGGAAAGTGTTGTAGAGGTGCTGGGTTTTGAGCACTTACGGGACCTTTACCAGATGGATACAAATTTCAAAGAAGCCTATGAGGCGTGCCAGAACCCTTTGATAAGGGGTAATAGTCCTTGGTAGGACTATAATATACAGGAAAAGTTGTTGTTTAAAGGAGGACAACTGTGCATACCCAACTGTACAATGAGGGAGAATATTATTCGCGAGAAACATAGTGGAGGTTTGGCCGGACATTTCGGCATGGATAAGACCCTAGAACAACTTAGTCATTTCTATTTTTGGCCAAGAATGCGACGAGACGTACAATTTTTTGTGACTAAATGTAAAGTGTGCCATTTGGCGAAGGGGCACAGCCAGAACACAGGACTGTACGCACTGTTACCTGTCCCAAGCAGGCCATGGGATTCAGTCAGTCTGGATCTTGTTTTAGGTCTGCCAAAGACATAGAGAGGATATGATTTAGTAATGGTAGTGGTGGACAGGTTCTTGAAAATGGCACATTTTATACCTTGTTGAAAAACTAGTGACGCCACCCACGTGGCCCACTTGTTTTTCAATGAGACTGTCAAGTTACATGGATTGCCCAAAACTATCCTTTCAGACAGGGACGTGAAATTCACGGGACATTTTTGGCCTACCTTATGGAAGAAAATGAACACACACCTAAGCTACAGTTCTGCATATCACCCGCAAATCGACGGGCAGACGGAAGTTGTGAACAGGAGTTTGGGAAACCCGTTACGCAGCTTAGTCGAGGAAAATTCACAGATGTGGGACCGGGTGCTAGCGCAACCAGAGTGTTGGCATTATGATGCATGTGTTGTACTTGTTGGCAACCCTCTCATAGAAGATCATCTCACTTACAGAAGAGATATCAGATGCGACTGAATGCATGAGATGCAGGACAACTAAAAGGAATCAGATAATAGATCTAAGAGTGACAAGTTAGCTTTTCCATCAAGTCCAAAGGGGGAGATTGTTGGAATTATGATACAAGTGTTGTCCTTGATGGCAAGCTGACAGATTATAGTGCAGCAGATCAGTAGAAAAGAATTGATGATCATATTACAAAGAATGAAGAAAGCTGAGTATACACGCAGGTTCACTATATACCAAGTCACGTACAGAGGCAGGTTATACGTAGGTTCACTATGTACCAAGTCGCGTATATACGCAGGTTCACTATATACCAAGTATGGTATACACGCAGGGTATACTTGCAAGTTCTCTATATACAAAAATGCGTATACACACGGGATTGTTGATCAGAAGTCGCGTATGCGTATGCACGCACTTCCATGCACGGAAAAGCATGTATATGTCGGAAAACTTACCTTTGGTCCGTGGCGGTTAGTCCTTGGAATTTGAACCTATGGTTTTTGGACCATGGCATCTCGACAGACGTGTTGATCCCTAGTATTGAGTTGATGGTATTGGTTTGTTATGGTTTTGGACCATGGTATTGAGAAAGGCCTAAGACTATAAAAGGAGAAGAGGATCATTAGGCAAATGTATGAAAAAAGTCTTGAATATCTGATGAAGGATGAGATCCAGTATGCAGGTTATGGGTTGCTTGATCTAAGCTAAGGAGGGACCTCACAAGTTGATGGAGAACAAGATCTAAGGATAGATCGGGATCAAATGGTTTGAAATGAACTATCTCTATATGATTGATTGTGTTTATTCTAGATCTGTATACTGACGCATGTAATGATCTGAACTGGGTATAAAATCGCTGCAAGTCATGATTGAATATTTATAGATCTATACGCAGGTTGGCTTTGGTAAAAGCGCGTATGTACGCGGGTTCGGTGTGTCCATGTAGCGTATGCACTTTAATGCATGATTTGATGATACAGTTGGTTCTGAATAGTGTTGCAGAGCTCAGGGTTCTGCTCTGTGTTCTGGTGACTGTTTTTATTAACAGGGTTTCAGTATTGGGTATTGATGTTGCTAAGTGTTTATGAGCTTCAATGATATTGATGGGTCTAGTATGAAAATTTGATGAAACGTGGCCTTCGGATTATGTGTTGTGCTTCAGTGTATCCAGTCTGAAAATTGATGAAACGTGGTACCTGGAGGAGAGAAGATTGTAGGTCAGCACCTACGTACTAGTATCTAAGCTAGTACAAGAGCTAAAGGAAATCTTTGGAGCATTGTAGCAGGTAGTAGCCTGCATACTAGTAAATCGATCGGCTAGTACAAGAGCAGAGGGGGTTGTAGCTCCCGTACTGGTATAAGGCTGCACCAGTACAAAATATTGTAAAAGGATTTTCTTATTAAGAAGAATCTTGAGATGACTTGCAGCATGTGGTTTTCTCCCGCATTGGGTTTCCACCTTATATCATGGTGTTCATGTGTGTGCTCTTTATGTGTGATGATCTATTCTGCTTACTGTTAATAAGGTTAATAATGTTCTCATGCATTTACTGAAGATAAGCTAACTGAATCATAAGATTACTGCATGTACGCTGGTTGCTTTTAACACAGTCGCGTATATACGCGGATATCCTTAACTGAAGTAGCGTATATGAATCTGAGTATGAAAATGAAAAGTTTTACTGATTTGATAATACTGATTCCCCCCCCCCCCCTCTCAGTATTATTTCCAACAATTGGTATCAGAACAGGCCCTTTGATAGAAGCTTGATCGCTTGAAGGAGATCCGTGGAACAATGGGTAAGAAGCTTAAGAAGAAAGCTCATAAGAAGAAGAAGACATCATAGAGGAACTATGACAGTGGAAGAATCGATTAGGGATTAGGCATAAGAAGCTCTTCAGATTCAGAATCAGATTCAGAATCATTATCAGGTATGAATGTGGTATCCTTTGATGTTCCAGCTATTTTTCCTTGTGAAAGAGATGAAAGTGATAGTGAAACTACTGAACTTGCTCTTATGGGTGAACAAGAAAGATATCAAATAGAGACAGAATTTAAAAGGCTTTCAGACATAATCAAAGATCAACAAGATCTTTTGCACAAAAGGGAATGTGAAACAACTGAACTTGCTCTTATGGGTGAACAAGAGAGATATCAAATAGAGGCAGAATTTAAAAGGCTTTCAGACACAATCAAAGATCAACAAGATCTATTGAAAAAAAGGGAATGCGACTTCAAAGAAGAAAATACCAAACTGAAAGCCAACCTGAAGCTATTCATGGACAAATATATAAAGTTTCTACATGACAAACCAGAGGAAGAAAGCAAGATAAGGAAGTCCTACAAGGACAAACTTCAAAAGATGCATGATGAAGTAACATCTCTAAGAAAAGAAGTCAATGAAAGCAACACAACAATCAAGAATCTCAGAGATAGATCCAGTGATTATGAAAGTCTTGAAGCTACAACCCTCTCACTAAAAGGGGATCTTGAAGAATCAAGGAAGAAGAATGAAGATATACATCAAGCAATTAAAAAACAAGACAATGAAGTCATCAGCTTAAAATCCCAGCTGGAATGTGCCTTCAGAGTTCATCAAATGCTGCAGAATGTAAATGAAGAAAAAGAAAAGGAGATACTCAATCTAAGGCAACAAGTGGAAGAAGGAAGAAAGTCAGAAGAAATTTTGAAGAAGCAATGTCATCAAAAGGAAGAGCAACATCAAGTTGAGGTAAATATCTTGAAAGGTAAAATAGAAGAAAAGGATAAGCTTTTACGATTTCAAGATAGCTCTAAAGTCTTGGATGATATTCTTAGTAGTCAAAAGTCTCCTGCTATCAAGACTCGTCTTGGTTTCTATGAATCGGTTAAAGGTGAATCTAGTTCACAAGGTGAAGCAAGGAACTCTAAAGAGAAATCTAAATTAGTCAATGAAGAAATGAAAGATCCATCTCATCATCAACCAAGGAAAGAGATTCCTCAAAGAAAATCCTTTACTCCTCCTACAAATAATGTTGAATGTTATGTATGTCATAATCTTGGACATGTTGCAGCTAGATGTAGAAGAAGAAGGGTTCAAGATCATTATGCAGAAAGGTCATCTCAATCAAGGTACTTTTATGGATATTGCTTTGCTTGCAATATGTTTGGTCACAAAGCTGTTGATTGCTACAGAAGGAATATGAAACATGTAAGATGCTATGCATGTAACAAGTTTGGACATAGAGCAAAAGATTGCGGGAACAAAGTTCATGATAAGAAGAAATCATCAACATGCTTGAAGGTATGGAAGAAGAAGGAAGTTCAGTCAGAAAGATGTGGGACAGCATAGGATTCTCAGCACAACACAGTCATAACAGACTCAGGGGGAGCTGAAAATGTACAACTTCAGTGTCCTGAATCTCATACGCAAGTTTCATAAAGGTAATTCGCGTATATACGCGAGTTAGACACTGCAAAGTCGCGTATATGTCAGTCTGAGGAAAGGCAGTGGGGACAGGCTTAGAAAAGGGGTCTGATATGTTTCAGTCCATTATTTGCTCTATCGGTTAATAGTTACAGTCTGCTGAGGATGAGTGGAAATGTCTTGATTCTTGTAATATGTTTAGAAATATTTTGATCCTAACTTGGTGGTGATGATGGCTTGATGATTGTTGCTGATATACACATGACCAGATCTAACAGAAAACAAATGGAACTTGTTGAGGGGGAGCACATGCCTTTAACAAAGCATTGTTGGCATTATGGTTAATAGTCCTTGATGATGATACTTATATGGCTAAATGATATATCTTGATATGAGTTGTGCATCTCATATGATTCTTGGGGTTACATTGTTAATGTTTAGATCATATTTGTGATTGATGGTGCATGCTTACATGATGATCTTCAAAGCTTGATGATGGGTCTCTCATACTGCTGTTATCATATGCATGAAGATTATGCAGGATACCCATAGTACTTGGTGACCTTATGGATGAGGACTGTTGATGACAGTGCTGGATACACAAAGCTGGTAGTTGGGGACATGATGATGATGAGTTCTTATCTATATGTTGATGAATTAGTACTCCCATATGTTGATTGATGCAGATTTTCCTAAGAGATGATACATGGATGATATTGTTGACTATACACTCATGATATAATGTGAATGATTTTATGATGATACAAACATACCTTGGTACAGGACATTTGCAGACTTTTGATCTGAAAAATAGTTATACGCGTATATAATAAAGAGTATCCGCGTACATACGCTGGTTTGTGCAGAGAAAGTCGCATATATGGAGGATTGATGGAAATCAGAAGGAGCAGGCTCTGGTTGAAGATATTTTGATAGGGGTCTGACAGAGACCATCCAGCACAGGTTTAGGGGGAGCAGATAATCTTCTAATTATGCATTGTTGGCATTAGTTTAGAAGCTTTTGGTTCTGGTTCATAGCTGTTATTGATTTCAGGTAGATCAAGAACAGAAGGAGAACAGAAGGAAATCTTGGTTGCTGATCTGAATGGTGATTGACAGTTGCTGCTGCTATTCAGTTGTTGGTGACTTTCATAAGTCTTGTTTTAAATGTGTCATCTCTATGTCATGTATCTTCTTCTTATCAAGGTCATGTAACGGCCTATGTTGATTTCCCCACTATGCCTGGGATGGATAATGTAATGTTCTTGTTTTATCTCTTTTATGATGACAAGGTCATGTAACAGCCTATGTTGGTTTCCCCACTATGCCTGGGATGGATGATGTAGTGTTCTTTCTTTATCATGTATGTATCCCCACTTAGTTGGGTATATGAGTCAAGTCCCACTTGGATGGGAGATGGATTTATGTATGAGTATTTGGTACTAGGAAGGTCTTGTATGATGTATAGAGTCATGTTCTTCTTATAGAACACCTTTTTGCAGACCTTGCTTACAGTAAGGGGGAGCATGAACAACACTCTTCAGCAAAACATGTATTCAGGGGGAGCATGGACAGATTGGTACACCTTGGCATATACAAAGGGGGAGCTCATTCAGAGATTTCAGCAAGTACTTAGGGGGAGTATGAACAACAAAATGCTTAACTTGAAAATATACTGGTTCACCCTTTGCCCTTGATGTCAAAGGGGGAGAGTGATTTGGTGTTGTTGCCATCAAGTCCAAAGGGGGAGATTGTTGGCATTATGATGCATGTGTTGTACTTGATGGCAACCCTCTCATAGAAGATCATCTCACTTACAGAAGAGATATCAGATGCGACTGAATGCATGAGATGCAGGACAACTAAAAGGAATCAGATAATAGATCTAAGAGTGACAAGTTAGCTTTTCCATCAAGTCCAAAGGGGCAGATTGTTGGCATTATGATACAAGTGTTGTCCTTGATGGCAAGATGACAGATTATAGTGCAGCAGATCAGTAGCAAATAATTGATGATCAGATAAAAAAGAATGAAGAAAGCTGAGTATACACGCAGGTTCACTATATACCAAGTCGCGTACAGAGGCAGGTTATACGCAGGTTCACTATGTACCAAGTCGCGTATATATGCAGGTTCGCTATATACCAAGTAGGGTATACACGTAGGGTATACTCGCAAGTTCTCTATATACAAAAATGCGTATACACGCGGGATTGTTGATCAGAAGTCACGTATGCGTATGCACGCACTTCCATGCACGGAAAAGCGCGTATATGTCGGAAAACTTACCTTTGGTCTGTGGCGGTTAGTCCTTGGAATTTGAACCTATGGTTTTTGGACCATGGCATCTCGACAGACGTGTTGATCCCTAGTATTGAGTTGATGGTATTGGTTTGTTATGGTTTTGGACCATGGTATTGAGCAAGGCCTAAGACTATAAAAGGAGAAGAAGATCATTAGGCAAATGTATGAAAAAAAGTCTTGAATATCTGATGAAGGATGAGATCTAGTATGCAGGTTATGGGTTGCTTGATCTAAGCTAAGGAGGGATCTCACAAGTTGATGGAGAACAAGATCTAAGGATAGATCGGGATCAAATGGTTTGAAATGAACTATCTCTATATGATTGATTGTGTTTATTCTAGATCTGTATACTAGCGCATGTAATGATCTGAACTGGGTATAAAATCGTTGCAAGTCATGATTGAATATTTATAGATCTATACACGGGTTGGCTTTGGTAAAAGCGCGTATTTACACGGGTTTGGTGTGTCCATGTAGCGTATGCACTTTAATGCATGATTTGATGATACAGTTGGTTCTGAATAGTGTTGCAGAGTTCAGGGTTCTGCTCTGTGTTCTGGTGACTGTTTTTATTAACAAGGTTTCAATATTGGGTATTGATGTTGCTAAGTGTTTATGAGCTTCAATGATATTGATGGGTCCAGTATGAAAATTTGATGAAACGTGGCCTTCAGATTATGTGTTGTGCTTCAGTGTATCCAGTCTGAAAATTGATGAAATGTGGTACCTGGAGGAGAGAAGATTGTAGGTCAGCACCTACGTACTAGTATCTAAGCTAGTACAAGAGCTAAAGGAAATCTTTGGAGCATTGTAGCAGGTAGTAGCCTGCGTACTAGTAAATGGATCGGCTAGTACAAGAGCAGAGGGGGTTGTAGCTCCCGTACTGGTATAAGGCTGCACCAGTACAAAATATTGTAAAAGGATTTTCTTATTAAGAAGAATCTTGAGATGACTTGCAGCAGGTGGTTTTCTCCCGCATTGGGTTTCCACCTTATATCATGGTGTTCATGTGTGTGCTCTTTATGTGTGATGATCTATTCTACTTACTGTTAATAAGGTTAATAATGTTCTGATGCATTTACTTAAGATAAGCTAACTGAATCATAAGAGTACTGCATGTACGCTGGTTGCTTTTAACACAGTCGCGTATATACGTAGATATCCTTAACTGAAGTAGCGTATATGAATCTGAGTATGAAAATGAAAAGTTTTACTGATTTGATAATATTGATTCACCCCCCCCTCTCATTATTATTTCCAACAATGTTTTGTGACTAAATGTAAAGTTTGCCATTTGGCGAAGGGGCACAGCCAGAACACAGGACTGTACGCACTGTTACCTGTCCCAAGCAGGCCATGGGATTCAGTCAGTCTGGATCTTGTTTTAGGTCTGCCAAAGACATAGAGAGGATATGATTCAGTAATGGTAGTGGTGGACAGGTTCTTGAAAATGGCACATTTTATACCTTGTTGAAAAACTAGTGACGCCACCCACGTGGCCCACTTGTTTTTCAATGAGATTGTCAAGTTACATGGATTGCCCAAAACTATCCTTTCAGAGAGGGACGTGAAATTCACAGGACATTTTTGGCCTACCTTATGGAAGAAAATGAACACACACCTAAGCTATATTTCTGCATATCACCCGCAAACCGACGGGCAGACGGAAGTTGTGAACAGGAGTTTGGGAAACCCGTTACGTAGCTTAGTCGAGGAAAATTCACAGATGTGGGACCGGGTGCTAGCGCAAGCAGAGTTCGCTTACAACGACTCACCTAACCGTAGCACGGGTTTCAGTCCTTTTCAGATCCTGTATAGCATGCACCCTCACAGAGTGCATGAGCTTCGGGATCTTGGCTTACAGGAACGACGGAGTGCGAACAGAGAGGATTTTTCTAACGCAATGAGAGACTTACACGAATAGGTGAAAACAAAATTACAGGACAACAGCTTAAAATACAAACAACATGCAGATTTAAAGAGGAGGGAAGTTCAGTTTGAAGTGGAGGATGAAGTCCTCGCACACTTACCCAAGGAACGCTTCCCTAAGGGTACATACAATAAACTGAAGTATAAAAAGATAAGGCCTTGTAAAATCCTTCGGAAGTTTTCAGCTAATGCTTACGAGATACAATTGCCACCCGGAATAGGCATTTCACCTATCTTTAACATAGTAGACTTGTTCTCGTACACGGATGACCCCATGGAGTAAAAAGAAGATGGACCCGGATAATCCACACGGAATACCCAGGAAGATGGAGAAACTTGGAAGAGACAGATGCCTTATGTTCAACCTCCTGAGATCGAAAGAATCCTCGAAACTCAGGTGGTTAAACGAACTCGGTGGAAGAACTACTTACAGTACCTGGTCAAGTGGAAGAACCGTCCGATTGAGGACAGTTTGTGGCTTGACGCTAGGCAGATTGCACAAACAGGAACTTCGGTCGAGAAGCTCATGGACCGGAGCCATGATCTCCTTTTACCCCAATGGCCTGATGCAGGAGCATCTAGCTCGCCATAACCGGGCGAAGTCTCAACTAGGTTTGAAGGTTATTGATCATCTCGATTATTTTATTTCTACGTATTCATGAGATAGTTTTTTTTAATTTGTTTGTTTTTTACATAGTCGGTATGTTAAGTCACAGTTAGTTAGACAACTAGAATTACTGTAGTTCGAACAGTAGTTAGGAAATAGTTTGTTAAATTAGGGGAGAAATGACAAACTGCTCATATAAATATTGAAATATCAGACAAATATGGTTATCAACGATAACAAGATTTTTTTTTAACTAAATCCTATGGCAGTTTTGATTAACCGAAAATCAACTAAAATAGAATGGCATAAAAGCTGTTATTCATTGTTCATTCATGTATTACTTTTTTTTTACAGTTTGATAAAAGACAAATTGAGAATGCATACGTAAATCAATTGTTCTATTTCTCAAAATAGACACATAACTTGTCTCCAACCTGGGCAGATTTTCGCACACAGTAAAGTGAAGAACTAAAAGGAAAGAACAGTCGAAGTACAAAACAAATCAACCACACACAAAGTTGTCCAAAGAACAGAGGTATTTCCATTACACATCTTTGTATTTCATTGAGAAATCGAAATCTACTGCCAAACAAATTCTATCATTTATTGTCAAACATAATATATATATACACCATTGACTCTTGTTCCCATAAGTTAAACAAACCAAGTGTGTGACCGAAGTAGCATTAAGAATGAAACCCTTGACGAGGGTTTACGCATAGTCGACCATACCCTTCCTATTCAACGACCGTTGTGAACAACCAAAAGCGTAAGTAACAACAAAGACAAACTATAGACAACCACAACTACAGATAAGTTACATCACACCGTGACCATTGATCATTCGGGATAATACACCAAGGACTTAAGGAGTTAGGCCTACCGAGAATTGTCTTTGTGTGGAAAAAGGAACCGAAGAATCCGCGTACTCAGGCCGTATCACCAACCTGTAACCAACAACCACAAAGACTAAGATATGTGTGTGACAAGAGAGAAATAACCTGGACAAACGAAAACGATGCACGCTGAGAGAAGTACTGTAGTTACCTGAGCAAGTAGAGTTGAGTTCGGGCCATAACATTGTCACGTACTGAGTTACAGAGCTGGAGACCAAAGGAGCAATGTGGGTAAGCAATAGTAACAGAAGTCGGGTAGATTGAAGCAGGGACAGAAAACGTTACCTCTTCGAGCCAACGAGTAATCGCCAAAGTACCCCTGTGTTCAAAGGAATCAACAAATACATGAAATGAAAACCAAAGGTAGCCGAAAATATAAGTTCAGATAATTAGACTTGAGTTGTAGAAAGAACAAGAATTCGAGAGGAAACCCCTCACAGAACAACATTCATAGATCCATTCGAAGGTGGTTGATCCTCCATTGGGAACCAAACTAATTAGTTGCAAGTGGGTCTACAAGAATAAGTACAAAGTTGATGCCTCACTTGACAAGCATAAATCCAAGCTTGTGGCAAAAGGTTTTGCGCAGAAGGAAGGCATCGATTATGTAGAGACTTCCCCCTCCCATAGCAAAATGGGCTACCATTTGAACACTCTTTTCCTTTAATCCTTATAACGGTTGGAAAGTTCAACAAATGGATGTAAACATTACTTTCTTGAATAGAGATTTGAGTAGATAATATTTTGATGACATGGAACAATGAGAGCTACATTGCATCCATAAAGAAGGAATTGAGGAAAGGTCTTTAAATGACTGACTTGGGATATGTTCACTACTATATTGGTATTGAAGTAACTCAAAATTTGAAGTATATATTTCTCTCTCAAAGAAAAGTACATTAGAGATTTGTTGAACAGGTTTGGCATGGATGAATGCATTCCTTTGACTACTCAAACAAAATAGAACTTAAAGTTCACATCCATTGAAGGAAAAGAATTTGAGGATGCAACAAGGTGTAGACACCTTGTAGGAAGAAACTACCCGACTACTATGAGACCAAACTTTTTGTTCCTTGTTGGAATCCTCTCCATGTTTATGCAAAATCCTTGTGAGGGACATTAGTCTATTGCAAAAATAATTTTAAAGTACTTCATGGGAACCCAAGACTTCGGACTCAAGTATACACTAGTGGGTAACTTCAGCTTGATTAGATACTTTGATTCAGACTTTGATGGAGAGAACGAAAGTGGGGTATCTACTTCAAGTCATGGTATGAGTCTTCAAATTTGAGAAAATCTCCTCAAGATCATGCAAACAATCAGTTCCATTAGATTCGATAGCAGAGGGAGAATATGTGGGAGTAGCTCAGGCAACAAAATAAATTGTGTGGCTAGGGAAAATTCTCGAATATTTGTAGATAAAGTAAGTGCAGTCAACTTCACTCCTCATTTACAACACATCTACAATAAAGTTAGCCAAGAACCCAAATTTCCATGATGGAATGAAGCACATCAATACAAAATGCCATGTGATTCAATATCATGTTGAGGCCAAGACAAACAATCTACACCATAATATTGAAATAAACATAAAATATTGGTAGGTAATAAAATCTTAACCATTTAAAAATTTGTTATTGTTTTTTTTTAATTTAAAATTAAAGCAACACATTTCTGATAGACATCATGCCACTCATATAAAGAAAAAACAACACAACCTATTCTTATTTTAATTTTTATCCTATAAAATGATATATTATTTCATGTGTAAGCTAAAACTATTCTATGTTTTTTCAATATCTTCACAAAAGAACAAGTTTGTTGTTCAGTACATTTATTATGACATTGTACTCACCTGTATTTGTGGATTTATGTGAAGGTGGATTTCACATTATGAACATTGGCAAGATTTTATATATGCAAGGTTTTATATTTGAATCTAATTCAATATACACAATATTAGTTGTTACATGAACTGTTGTTACATGAACTTCCAGAGTTTGGAGAAACTTGTTACCCTTTGGATGGAATGCACTGTCCACGACCATGTGATTCACTCTGTGTTTGTCCTGTAGCACTGGTGAATGACTAGCTAACACTACATGTTATACTGCAAATTTTTTACACTTAGTAAGGCAATCATTAAATCCTGGATGACAGTGACTCAATCACCAAAGAAACTTCGAAAATAAAACCACTAGTTAATGGTCACCAAAACATTAGAAAACAAAATCATTTTCTTTGCTTTCCTATAAACCTCTATACAAACTATTGAGATTAAACTATACTAAAAGGAAAATATAAAGTTAATAAACCTACCATCACAATCTGCTCATCACATTTAAGATGACTCTGAGATTTTCTATTTCAAATAATTTTGAACCATATAGCTGTGATTTCAATTTCCAAAATTTTATACACATTGTATCTAACTCAATTAACTAAATAGAGAATTTGAATACAGAACTAAAACTAATCCCCACAATTAGGCTAAAACAAAAACAAGGGGCCAAAAGACCTCTTTTGACGCAGTCTGATCCGACTTTCCTGATGTTATGTCAATCATCATTCTCATTTTCGCTATCATCACTCTCATTGTCATCATTCTCATTTTCGATATCATCATACTCATTTTCTACAGGGACAGGCATTTCATGCGGCTCTAGGTGGACATTGATACGTACTGGGGTCTCAGGCTCGGCAGAGAAGTGGGCTGCAAACACCTCGGAAATTTCAACATAATCCCCTACAATCTTCATATGATGGAAAAGGGTTGGGAAAAGCGACCTTGCTTCACGCATAATAATCTCCCTCAACTGAACGCGTGCTTTCTTTGAGTGTTGACACAATATTTCCAGAATTCTCATACCCGTCCCAATTGTCTCAGGAGCACTTATTGTTACCAGGCTCCCTACATTATTAATGTTTTCCAGCATAAGAATTGCATTGTTCATCGTGTCAAGCAATGTGCGTATGACTTCTGTTTTAGAGATACTCTCGCGGAATTCAACACTTTGGCAGAGCCGTTCTAAGGTGAGAAATTGTTTCAAGTACAACCCAAAATGGAAAATCTGGTGGTCGGACAACAGTTTCTTGGCCAGAAATGCCACAATTTCTTCCATTTTTCCTTCCATGAAGGAAATATCAGGGCTATTCATGACTAGCGCGTACATGAATTTTATGAGTCCATGTTTGGAATCTGGATCATGAGTCAACTGGGGTTGTTCTTTCAGTGCATCATTAATTGGGCGGAGGAGGGAGTAGTTAGGATGTACGTCTGGGTCTATGCCTTCAGGGGCCAATAAATTTCCACCACTATAAACATATTTAGCGAGAGAGAGCGCGGTGGGAACCCATTTTCCAGAGGGCTGATCGCACGACAACAACCTGGCCACGCACCACATACCCCATCCGTTGGCCAGATAATGCAACGGTCGGCGTTTCATTACCGTTACGAATTCGCGTAACAGGGATTCCTCGCGCTTCTTCGCTACAGAAATTACGGACCCAATGAAGAAGCCTCGGCTGTTGATGGAATCAAAGGGGGGGTCGACCTTGTATTGGGAGAACCAGGCGTCCATTCTTTTTCTCATTCTCAGATCGGGCAGCACATCTTCTGGAGCCTTGTGCAAATGTTCCACGGATTTTCGATCGTAGGTGAGGTGAGAATTAGGGATTGTAACTGGATCGGCCATGAATTTCTTTGAAATCGGACAGAAAAAATCTCTTGGTACGGGTGCAGCACCTCCCCGATCAGCGATACCTCTTGCTCGATTTCGGTTTGGGCGACGTACGCCATAACTTCTGATTCGTCTGCGCTCGAATTTTCCAGAATTGGTTGACATTTTTGTAGATTATGCAGTGTGTGAACTCTATCTACGTTGAGTGCTCTCGAGCTGTGATTTATATGAATCTCATGCCACCTCTTTGCCAAAAACCTCGACCACGTGAGATTTGCTTCATCGCAAGAGTCGGCCTAGCAGAAATCTCGACATTGGAAGTGTACGTATATTTTTCACGATACCTATTGTTTTTATAGCGTAAAAGATTTTGTTAAAAAAATATGTGATAAAGAACTATATAAATTTTAATATGAATTATTAAATTTCATAATTTATGAAATATGGGTAAGAGGTTTAATTAGTTTCAGGTTCAAATTTCATGAAAGCGGTTATTTGTGGAAAAGGATATAATAGGTACCAAGTTTTCCATTTGATAATGAATAAATGACCAAAAAAACATAATTAGAATTTGTTAGGTAAATAAAAATTCTAGAGTTGAATGAATTTTTAAATATGAATGTTTATATTCCTCAAAGACATAAATGTTTATAAGTTTTAAGATTAATATCTATTTATTTTGGGGAAAAAGCATTGAATTGGGAGTTCATGGGGAGGAGCTCTAGCAATGGCGGCAGCTAGGGTTTGAAAATCTGCGACTCTGGCCGGTCACTATGCCACTGCAGAGACCAGGCAGGTCTGCTCTTACGGATCTAGTCAGTAGCCTAGAGAGGCACTAGATTCTGCATTGTTCTCAGTAGGTACGCGCCGTATGGAGCATCAACCGGGGGAGGCGGCGAACCTCCCCCGCAAAACGACACTGATTTTCTAGAGCACCAGTCGGACAAAGAAAACACCAACCAGGAAGAAGACAAGACGAAAGAAATTCATTCGGCAACCTGCAAACCTGTTGGAGCGATTCGACCTAGGGTCGAATTGCGAGGACATCTCATTGAAGAAAGAATACAATTTATGTCAGACCATGCCCTCATAGGGAAGTTTATCGGGATGTGGCCGACTGAACGAGCCCTGCGAAGTTGGATACAACCAAAATGGCACCCCAAGGGGCACATCACCCTACAGCTAGGAGCGAAAGGCTTCTTCACAGCTATATTCAACTGCTTGGAGGACAGAAACAGAGTCATGGACGGCAGCCTCTATTTCTTCAACGCTGCTGGTCTATTTCTCAAAACCTCGGTAGAGCGATTCAACCCAGACACGGTAGATCTCAGTTGGGCTCCAGTTTGGATACGCCAGTATTATCTTCCCAACGAATT
This sequence comes from Pinus taeda, assembly GCA_000404065.3. NCBI lineage: Eukaryota > Viridiplantae > Streptophyta > Pinopsida > Pinales > Pinaceae > Pinus > Pinus taeda. The sequence continues at coordinate 186,846 of APFE030588095.1, read as the reverse complement.
ATGGGGAGAAGAATCCCTGAAAGCCATAGGAAACACGCTAGGTGACTTTGTCAAAGCAGCCGAAGAAACAAAAACAGGTACATATACTTCTTATGCTAGACTGTGTGTTTACATGAATCTCAATAAGCCTCTACCAGATGCGATAACTCTCTCTCACTTTGACAAGAGTTGGCTACAAATGATTGATTACGAACATGTGCCCTTCCGCTGCCGAAGATGTTATGGCCTAGGGCACTTATTCAGAGACTGCCCTCTAAATCAGAAACCCTCCCCTGCTGTGGACCAGGAAGGCTCTGAGGGGGCTGGCTTCATCAAGGTAGCTCGCCGCCGAAGGGAAAACAAGAAACCAGCACCGAAGCTTAATGTTGCGCCACCCAGTAAGTCAAAGCCATCAACCAGCAACAAATTCGAAGCCCTAGCAGACCACACGGAAACTCAAATGAAGCAACCAGGAACAACACCAGAGAAAGCTATCAATAGCAACAAATTGGATTCCACGAGGGTTCAATCAGAAACCAAAGGAAAAGAAGCATCAACCTCAATGGGCCAAGGGGATAAACCAATGGAGAAGCCACTCTCAAGCACTGGCACAGAGGAAGAACCCATGGAAGATCAAGACTATTCAAGCTTTATGGATGACGAAACAGAATCAATAGATATAGGGGAGTTGGACCTCCCACGACTGGAACAGGCGTGCACCACGAACAACTTTGATAATATTCCAGCAGGACAACTAAAAAATCAGGCATCAGACAGAAATAAAAGCTCAAAATGGCAAAAAAAAACACTTCCTGAGATGACAGGTAGACAAAACAGATATAATAGTAAATGTTAGCAGGCCTATTTCCTGCCTTTTTTCTTTTCTACTTTGCGCCAGACTCCAGTGCTGATAGTAGGATCAAATACAGCAAGGTGGTTTTCCTCTGTGTACGGTGGTTGATCTTTATCTGAGTTCGATCCTTCTGGGCTATGTGCTCTTTTGACTCCGCTTATTTCCAATTGTAAATCTTGCTGCTGTACCGAGCTGTGTGTCTCCAAATTGGGCTTCTGAGTGCCTTCATTAAGCTCTTTCCCCTGTCTCATTTGTACATCTGTTGGTTCTGTGTTCAGTACCTCCTCCTCCAGTGGTTCCGTGTGCTGCCAACCTTTTGGTTTTTTCTGTTGTTTCTTATTCCCTTTTGTCTCCCTACTAGTCAATGGACATGCATATTGCAGGTGCCCTATCTGCAAGCATCTATCACATCTGAAAGTCATGTTCTCGTAGTCAAGATTTTGCATCCACAGTGAATTATTGAAATTCAATGTGATGTGGTCTGGCAATCCTTGACTTAGGTCCACCTCTACACATATTCTGGCATATGTGAATAATCCCCGCATAGCTCTATCTTCGTCTATTTTAAGATGTTTCCCTAAAGAATTCCCAATGGCTGTTAATGCTTTTCGGTGCCAAAAATGCAGTGGGAGGTTATGCAGCCTTACCCAAACTGGTGTTGTTGAAACAATCATGGTGTTGGCATCAAAGTCCGGGAACCACGGGGTGATGAAGAGGCCAGCATTTCCCCAAAACCAAGGCCCCTGGTTAATGATGTTGTCTTGTTCCAGTTCTGTGTTAAATCTGACTATGAAGAAACCCTTAGGGCATAGGTATATTTCACATTTGGTTGACCATGATGTAAATACCCACTGATGCAATGCATTAGCTTTGGGCCAGTAACCATTAAATCTGCATATAACGGCATTTTGCGTTAAATCTGAGTATAGATCTGTTACCTCCGGCAGTGTTACAGTAAGTAAAGGTGATTCTTGCTTCTGTTCCACGATGTAGGGACCTGGTAGCTCGGATGTGGGTGTTGTTCTGTGATTCAGTGGTTCCTTTCCTTTGACTGCATCTCGGAAGGTTCCTGTAGTTTTTGAGCTGGTTCCCTTATAGCCGCCTCGTAGTCTCAGATTGAGTATGATGGTTGAATCATTTGCAACTCCATAGTGCTGGAGTGTGCGGTGATCCTGCATGCAGAGTCCGGAGTATAAGAGATTTTGGAATGTTACTGGAGTTCCCAATTTGATCTGGATCTCCTTTTTTAACCCTAAGACATCCATCCCTTCCCTGATCTGTATACAATGATGTCTACCTTCTACAGATCTGCTTAATATTTGATTCAGGATTGACGGATCGGCCTTGTTCAAGCCCCGATCTATATGATTGATCTTCAGATCTGGCGGATCTGTAGTGATTCTAGAGTTTTCATGCCTTTCCGTTGAAGAAGAGGGCTTGATACCTCCTATCTGCAGTGTTCTGGCTATCTCTGCCTCCGCTTTTCCACTTCCGCCTTCTATATCCATCAAGGACTTATGGCCGTAGAAACCTTGATACCTGTCTAGAAAAGCCCTCTTCTTAATGCTCACCTTGCAGGTCGCGTCGCGCTTGATAAGTTTGTTGAAATCAGGATGTGCGGTGGCGTAAACCCAGATCTCCGCTTCTTTGGCCCTCACGGAGTCCACGCCGTCGTCCAGTATGCTAAGACTCTGCTGCGGCAGTATACTTCCCCTGTCGATCTGTAACCGCCTCTTCAGATCTGTCGATAGCTGCATGAAATATTTTATCGGCCATGTGAATACGAGCATCAGGCTTCCATCTAGTTCTGTGGCTGCTCGGAACAGGTCCTTCTTGTCGAGGACGCGAAAGTTTCTGAATAAGCCTGTGGCGTCCATTCGATACCCTAAGTTCACGGTTTGCTTCTAATTTTGATTTTATTATACATTGATAGTGATCAATTTCCTTAATATGCAAATTATTTCTCATTTTTTTTTAAGACATTGAATCATATTGAGGGACTTCATACTCTTAATGCACAATAAATCCATAAAAAGAGATAGTGATATCATATGTCAACTTAAAGGAAATATTTAAACCATAGTATTTGTTTTAACTTTGAATTGTTTTCTCTATATAGGTATGTATAGGAATATAAAGATTGTCTTAAAATATTTTTGTCTTAAACTATTTTTGTCTTAAATATAAAGTTTTGTCTTAAAATATTTTTTCTCAAACTCTTTTTGTTTTAAATTTAAAGTTTTCTCTTGAACCATTTTTGTGTTAAATATAAAATTTTGTCTTAAAATATATTTGTCTCAAATTATTTTTGTCTTAAATGTTATATTTAAGACAATTCAATTGATATTAAATTTTAATGTAAAATAACTAAAATAAAAAGTGACATTTTAAGACAAAAAAAATAAAAAAATCCTTAAAAAAAGGTCTTAAAAGTACCCTTAGAGTATTAGTGAGAAATTTTGTTTTTTCACAATGTGACATTGGACCATGGTTGAGGATGATTATAAACCAAGTGTATTTATATTAGACCCAAGGATTGGTATTATAAACCATATGAATAATATTATACCCTAGAAATAAGAACCCTTAAATTAATAAATCCAAGGGATTGACATTATTTACCCAAGAGAATAATAAACGAAAAGTATTAATACTAAAAACCCAAGGGAATAATATTAAACCCAAGGGATAAAAATTATAAACCCAAGGTATATAAGCCCCAAGATAAATATTAATACATGAAAGTGAATAGATTATAAATGGAAGGGAAAATTATTTAACCCAAGGCAAAAATATCAAACCTTATCGAATAATATAAAGTGAATGTATATAAATTGAATGTATAAATGAAGGTTAAACCCTAGACTTTCAAGATGGAACGATTTTGACCTTTTTTCCCGAGAGGCTTTACAACTTGATCTAGGGTTGGCGTTAGGGTTTGACATTGGGTACCATGGCAGGAGGTGCACGGGGAGTGCTGCTCCCTCCTACAGTCAAGGAGTCACAGATAGAAGCAAGTATGTTGGAAAGCAGTGTTTTAAGAAACCTCTGGAGAAAACAACAGAGGCAAGTAACACAGAAATATTAGGAAGAAACAGACATCATGAAGAGGAAGGGGATCAGCACGAAGCTAGTAAGGAGAAGGAGAAAGGGGGTAGCAGTCAAAAAACTACTTTATAAGGACAATTGGGGTATGCAAACCCAAGTCGAACATCATTCCCCAGGTCATCTTAAGCGACCCAACACTACAAGCACATAGGGATCATATGGTGGAATATGTGGTTATATGCAAATTCATGGGGATATGGCCGATGGAGAGGGCGTTGCATGTATGGATAAGGAGCCACTAGAAACCAAAGGGGGGAATTAACCTTCATTTCGGATCTAAGGGCTTCTTCACAGTAGTGTTCACAAGCCTAGAGGATAAAGATAAAGTGTTTGAAGGATAACCATATTTCTATGTAGCTGCAAGCCTCTACATGTGGCCATCGATGATGAACTTTGTCCCAGAACATGAAACATTCACATCGGTACCAGCATGGATTAGACTATACTCCCTTCCTCTAGATTATTGGCCACTGAAATCTCTGAAAACAATAGGCAACAAACTGGGGCATTTTCTAAAGATATCAGATGCGAATCTGAAAGGAAAATACACCTCCTTGGCCAAGATATGTGTGGAAATGGACTTATGTGGAGCACTTCTGGAAACGATAATTTTAGAAGTATATGGTGAAGAATGGGTGCAGGCGGTGAACTATGAGCACATCCCATTTAGGTGCCACAAATGCCATGAACATGGGAATCTATACAGAGACTTCCCAACAAACAATATGGAGAGAAATGTGAAAACCACCGCAGATAAAAATCCTGAGGGTTTCACCAAGGTTGGGGGTAAAAGGAAAGGTAGGAAGCGGCCGCAAAAAAAATCAATGAGGAAAGACAGCTGAGCCACAATAGCTTTAAGATCTTAGAAGAAGAAGATGTAAATAAAGAAACAAACGAGGAAACGGAGAACATTATCACTGAGAAGGAAAGGGATGCTAGAATGGAAGATATCATAGGAAACAACTGGCAAAAGGAGGTTATTCCAAGAATTATGGAGATAAGTAGGGACCATGAGATGACTCTAAGTGAGGTAGGAATGGAGGACCATGACATATAGGAGATTCTAGAAAGGGAAAATCTAGATCTAGATAAGTTTTTGGAACAAAGGACGACCAAAGGAGTGGACTTCCTACCAAAAGAGGAATATGATAGGGTTCAACAGCTCTTCCTATGGAGATCACAAACGAAGGGCTCTGGAGTCAAAAGAAATCATGACATCCAGGAGCATAGAGGGGTCAAAATGATGGAGGAGATACAAGCACAATCTCCAAAGCAGGAAAAGAGGAAGAAAAAGATAGAATGAGTTGTTGAACGAATGTGGGAAACTCTTGATCAACTCAGGTAAGATGAAAGTTCTCACCAGTTATTCCTTTAAAAACCTTTCTTAATGAGGATCACAACCTGGAATATTAGAGGCAAAGGAAAAAGGAGGAAACAAAGAAATCTCTAATAGAAGAAAAGAAGAAAAGCCAGATGTGGTTTTTATTCAAGAGACAAAATGTTCGATGGATAACATTAGAGAAATTCATAATAAATGGCTAATAAAGTATGAGTATCTAGAGGTTAAAGCAAATAACTCAACGAGGGGGATTCTTACACTCTCAGATCCCTAGAAAATTGGAATCCTAGATGCTGAAGCGTCTAGGAACTATCTTTCTTTGGTATGTCAACCTTTAGGTGATCAAAATATATACATGATCACAAATGTCTATGGACCTCAAAAGCAAGAAGATAAACTCAGGCTTCTCACCTCCCTTGACGAACTAAGATCAAGACACCCTAATATGCCCTGGATCATTGCAGGAGATTTCAATATGATAAGATCTCTTACAGAGAAAAATGGCAATATCGGAGACCTAGGCAGAGACTTCATGGCCTTCTAGAACTTCATAAGGAACATGGGGTTAGTGGACACTGAAACAATCAATGGGACCTTCACCTGGAACAACAAGAGGGGAGGGGCTTCACAAGTTGCCTCTAAACTTGATAAGTTTATTATGTCAGAGGACCTCTTTCTTTTAGGCCCTGCCACCTCAGCTTCTATTCTTTCCTTTAGAGGTTCGGAACATTGGCCTGGACAAATGGAAGCCACTTTTATGGGTACACCGAGAAACAAACCCTTCAGATTTGAAAATGCCTGGCTCTCTCACCTTGAATTCACCAGCAATATTGACAAATGGTGGAGAGAGGATCTAAACATTCAAGCCACTAGAATGTTCTTGCTCCAACAAAAACTTAAACATATCAAATCTAGGCTTAAAGATTGGAATAAAAAGGAATTTGGAAATATCTTCAAAGCTAAAAGAGAAGCTGAGAAAAAACTCCAAGAGATTAATCAGATTAGCATTGCAGATGGCTTTACTGAGGAGTGGAATAAGCTAGCTGACTCTTCGCAAGAAGACTGGGGAGATCAGTGCATGCAAGAGGAAATTTTATGGAGACATAAATCAAGGGTGCAGTGGATTAGAGAGGGAGAAAGAAACATGAAGTTATTTCATAAATCCACCATGGATCACACGGCACACAACAAAATCACAAAGATCAAATATTCTCAAGGAATAGAACTAGTCTCTCACAAAGATATGGAATCTGTCCTTGTCCAACACTTCCTTAGTATAGGAGAGGAACCTCTGGTGGATAGATCCAAGTTCATCAATGATTTCAATCAGTACATCCCTCAGCTGGTTACCAGAGAGGATGACCACAATCTTAATAGGCCAGTGTCAGAAGAGGAGGTTAGCGAAGTGATTAATGAAATGCAAAATGGAAAAGCTCCAAGCCTGGATGGGTTCAATGTAGACTTCTTCAAAGCCTATTGGAAAACAATAAAATAGGATATCCTTGAGGTGGTGGAAGACTCAAGAAGATCCAAAAAGGTTCTAAAGGATTTTAATGCTTCCTTCATTGCTTTGATCCCAAAACAGGAAAAAGCCATGACTCTACATGGCTTCAGACCCATAGCTTTATGTAATGTGGTGTACAAAATTATTTCCAAGGTGATCGCCAATAGTCTCAAGCCCATTTTACAAGCTCTCATCTCAAAGGAACAAATGGGCTACGTGGAAGGAAGACAAATCCTCAATAACATCATCCAAGCTCACGAGGTGCTACACTCTCTCAAAAGCAACAAACAAGCTGGTATGATCATTCAGCTGGACCTAAAGATTACAACAAGCTAAGTTGGTCTTATATAAGGGAAATTCTAAGAGCATATGGCTTCGACCAAAACTAGATAAGATTGGTTATGGCACTAGTTACCACTACCAGTCTTTCCATCCTCCTCAATGGCGCTCCTTCAAGAACCTTCACATCCTCTAGAGGTCTCAGACAAGGGGATCCACTATCTCCCTTCCTCTTTGTTCTCATGATGGAAGGGCTAGGCAGAGCGATTAAAATGGAAAATGATGAAGGAAGAATCGAGGGTATCAAACTCAGCATGGATGGAGCGGCAAATACTCATCAACAATTTGTGGATGACATAATGTTGCAGGGCATACCCGAAGTTAGGGAAGCCAGAGCAATCAAACAAATCTTAAATGACTTTTCTATGGCACCTCGCATAGAGGTAAGCCTCAAAAAGTCAATTTTTTTTTCTTTAATACTGACATTGCTATTCAGAGAAACATCACTAGGATTCTTGGGTTTCAAAGGGACCAGTTACCTTCCAAGTATCTAGGCATACCTCTTACAGATAAGCCTCTAAGCAAGGGAGTATGGGAGCCAATAATAAATAAACTTCAGGACAAGATCAAAAAATGGACATGTAGGTCTTTAAATTTTGCGAGGCGCCTTGTGCTCACACATGTTGTCTTGTAGGAAATTCCCATCTTCATGTTCTTAGCTCTTCCTACTCCTAAAGGCGTTCAAAAATAGATTTGGAGCATACAAAGGGATTTTCTATGGGGTAGAGGAGAAGAGAAAAATAAATGGGCTCTAGTGGCCTCGGACAAGATCTATAAACCCAAGATCCATGGTGGTTTGGGGCTTCATGACCCTGAAGCCCTCAACAAAGTTTCGGGAGCTAAACTCTAGTGGAGGTGGATCAAGGAATCAGTAACCCCCTCGACCAAGAATTGGAGACAAAAATATGCCAAGAATTGGCCAGAGAAGGATCACATTCAAATGTGAGGGCATATTAAGGGCTCCCACATTTGGAACCTTGCCTTGGAAAATAAAGGTATTGTTTAGCAGCATAGTTTTTGGGAGATCTGAGGTAGGAACCTAGCTCAATTTTGGGAGGATAACTGGCAACAGGAACCTAACGTGTATAAGGATGAATTAGCAGCTCTCAAGCATGATATCGATAACAAAGGTCTACTCATGGTAAATGACTTCTAGGATGAGGTAAGGAACAATGGAAAATGGAGAATTTGGAAGGATTTAGGTTGCAATGAAGAGAGCCCTCTGAAGGCCCAAGAAGACTCTCTTTCTCAGGATCTAGAACATAGGAGGATTTTGGTATCCTCCTTGCCTGACTAACTAAGATGGGGAAGGAACACCGAAGGAAATTTCAACCTCAAAGAAGCTAAATAGATAGTAACGGGGTTTAACTACCAAAACCTTCATCAAGTATGGAAGAATTTTTGGCAGAGCCCCCACTCGATGAAAATAAAGTTATTCATTTGGCTAGTTCATCAAAAGAAATTTTAACTTGGGACAATCTCCTGAAAAAAGGCTTCACTCGCCCATCCAAATTTTACTTATGCCGCTGACAAGAGGAGACGATGGATCACCTTCTCAACCTCTGCCCTTTCACCTCTACCATGTGGGAATGGATGGCTTTAATCTTTAGGCAAGTGATAGGGATAGACTCAACTTCTCCAACACTTTGAAGAATTGAAGGAAAAACTTCTTAGGGAATGAAATCATCAATAAAGCCTAGACTCTCGTTCCACGCTTTGTTAACTGGGATGTCTGGAAAGAACGTAATAGTAGGATCTTCAAGAACAAAGCAAGAAATCCCTAGCACATAATTGATCAAATTTTAAGGCAGCTCAAAGACATAGTCAAAAGCTTGTTGTGGAAACTTCCCAAGGACCCTTCTCTGTCCCAAGAGGCATGTATACTACTGCATTTGGGTCTCCAGTCTATAGGCCCACAGGGCATAATTAAAGGTGTGAGCCAAATAAATGCAGATATAAATATTTGGAAACCTCCTCCACATGGTTTCTTAAAATTCAATATAGACAGAGTGTTTAAGGGCAACCCAAGATTAGCTAGCTTTGGGGGTGTTATAAGAGATGAACAAGGACGAGTAAAGGAGATCTTTCATGGCCACTTAGGGAAGGCCACTAATAACATGGCAGAACTTATGGCCTCAGAGCAATGCCTCGAAATCTTGGTGGAATCAAATTCACACAATGTCATCATTGAAGGATATTCAAAATTGACTATTAGAGCTGCCAAGAAAATATGCAATGGTACGACACCAGATAAAGTGTCAAAACATTGGATGCTATCACAGGTCTTTCTTCGTATTTATACCCACCTGCAAATGTTATAAACTGTAAACTTTGTCCATGTGAAAAGAAAATATAATATGTTAGCTAATCGTCTCGTGAATGAAGGAGTGATTAGTAAGGAAAGGGACACTCGACACGTTTGGGAGATGATACCCCCAGGTAAGCTGTCAGAGGATTGTCTCTGTCAGGCTACCAAAGATAGGGATCGATGGATCAACTGGATGGATCGATGAGGCTCAGGAGACAGGAGGGAATACATGGATGCTTAAACTATTTGTGTGTTGATTGGCAACAATCTGCAGATTGCATTAGCATCAGTATTCCAATGGATTTGAGCGGATGGTAGAGATCAACGAAGGAAGACCAAGGACGTAGTGGTGTGGAGATTGATTTTGGATTGATAGATCTCAGTTCAATCAGATCTATGGTGTTTGCACGAGGGAGTTACCCGACAGTTAACAAGAAGAAGTGGGTTGGAGAAACCCACAAGTGGATTTCAGGCAGAGGAAAGGCCATAAGTATTAATTCCTTGTTGCTTTTATTCCATACACACAGTGACACATAACAATGATATGAGAGAGGGAAACCGCTTTTCGAGTGAATTTGGAGTGCACAAGTTAATCGGCCAAAATAGGTGTGAGTCATTAGATTTGGCGGAGCGAGATCGATGGTTGACAGACGAGGAGCATGTTTCATAGTTGGGAAGTGTTGTGACCATTGGATCTTGGATAGATCAATGATGAAGAAGTACCAATGTTTCTTTAGAGGTGTGGATTTCAAACTTTTTAAATTGTGGTTTGTGTTACCGTCAGGTCTGGATTAGTGGAAGTTTAGTAGAACTTTCTGATTTTTGGAGGGGTCTGTTAACTTAGTGAAAGCTCTAAAGTTGTCAGTGGATGACAGAGAGCCCTTGGGAGTTTAACGCTTCCTCCTATTTAAAATATTTTGGTAATCCATGAAAATTGGTTTGATCCTAATTTTTGTGTTTCCTGTTGATGGCATTCACACAACAGGTTGGTTCTTGTTGGGGTCTTTGCACTTGCAAAAACATGTAACATATGTAATTTACTTGTACAGTTAATAGAAGGCTTCATTCTTACTTTACCAAAAAAGAATGTATAAATGAAGGGATTAATAAACCGAAGGGGTTAAATTGTAAACCTAATGAATTATTAATATTATAAACCCAAGGGACTAATAAACCCAAAAGTTTAATATTATAAACAAAATGAATTAGTAAACCCAAGGGATAATATTATAAAAAAAAATGATCAATAAACCCAAGGGATCAATATTAAAAACACAAGGGATTAATATTACCAACCCAAAGAATTAGAAAACCCAAGGAATGAGTCTTATAAACTCAATGGAATAATAAACCCAAGGGATTCCTAATATTATAAACACAAGGGATTAATAAACCAAAGAGATTATTAATATTATAAAATCAAGGGATCAATATTATAAACCCAATGGATTAATACACCATAGGGATTATTAATATTATAAACCCAAGAGATAAATATTATAAATCTATGGGATCAATATTTCCCTAGCACTAATATTAAGCCCTTGGATTAAACACAATATCATTAAAAAAAATATTAAACCCTAAATGTTTCATTTTAGCAATTTGAAATAAAATAAATTACAATGTAATGTATCATTGTAACAATGATTGTAACATCGATTGTCACATTTTGATGATGCTTCTCATAGTGCAATGCTAGACAATATGATAGTCCAATGATAATTGTGACACTACAATGTTGGACAATGTGACAATGTTTTTAACATGTCTAATATTTCTTAAACCCTATATTACTTTCATTAATATTTCTTGGGTGATTTCATCATTTTTATTGTTACAACTTTTAATGATTTCAATATATTTCAACAACACAATCAATGTATTTCTCAATAATTCCAAAATAATTTTGTCATCAATCTCATTGCATTTTGGAATAATTTGTTTAATGTTTTTCATATGATTATATGTTTTATCTTTACTTTTGAAAATTGAGTTATATGATGTAAATACATTAATGTTTTTCAAAATAAAGTTCTTATTTTATTTTTATACCCAAAAACAATGTTATAAAGCCAACGAATTAATAAACTAAAGGGATTGTTACTATTATAAATGCAACAGATTACTAATATTATAAACCCAACTCACAGATAAACCCAAGTGATCAATATTATAAACCCGAGGGATTAATAAAACCGATGGGATTATCAATATTATAAACCCAAGTCATTAGTAAACCCAAGGAATAAACATTATAAACCCAAGAGATTAATATTACAAACCCGTAGGATAGATATTATAAACCTAAGAGATTAATAAACCCAAGTTATTAACATTATAAACCTAAGGGATTTGATCACACCTAATCATTAGGATTGGGTGAATCTTTGTAAGTAATGTAAATAGTAAATAATGGGGAATAGGAAAATGAAGAGACACTTGGAGGTGAAGCATAAGAGTCTCTCCCTCCTTGTATACATCCATGAGAAATCTTAATGAAAAAACACAATTCATTTGAGGAGTTACCTCCTCGCCTGACATGGTATCAAAGCCAACCCCATTTTGGCTTCCTTTATGCCTTGTAACTCCCTCCTTCCTACATTATGCAAACTGACACCTCTGGTCTATACTTCAAATCTCTCTGCTTACCCCTCTCTCTGTTTTCTATGCCACTATGTTATTCTCTCTACTTTCTATGCCCCTAATTATTCTCACTATTTTTTTTTCCCACATTTTCATGCAACATATTGTCTTGCTAGCATAGTAGCTACCAAGAAGATTCATCTCTATGTGTGAAAGTGTGGTGTGGTTGGTATAGTGAAGATCAAGTGGTCATATGGTGCATTGAAGTTGGAGGGGTGTGCTGGTGCGTTTGTTGGGAGTGGCGCAACAGAAATGGTGTCTATGAGTTTGACACCGATATGACTATGGCATGAATGGTATATACATCGTTGGTATCGACTTAGTATACATCCAAACCACGATATGTTGAAAGGTATTACAATGTTGGCGTGACTGTGTTGCGTTGAGTATCAATGTGGTATTATTGACTACGTTGCATTGAATGGTATCACACAAATATATAACCCCGACTCATTGTTCCTCGTAGAGTAATAGTATTATGCCTTTGTATATCTATGTTGTTTAATGGTATAACATATAGCTCCTGCAAACCATTGAATGGGATCTCCCACCAAAGCTGTGTAATACTTTGCATCATGCGTCGTTGCTCCCATACTTTGCGCTATGTTTTTTTGTATATAAAACATATGTCACCACACATTATACCTCCCAGTCAACATACCTTAGTTACACCTGCGTTGTTCAATATCATTGCTTATCTCCCCATACCATTTCTCCACCACAAACACATACCATTATACTGATTATTGCTAGCCCATACGTTGATAACATCATTGGTCCGACCTGCCATATAGCGTTAATACCACTTTCTCCACCATATACCATAACGTTGTCCACCATAATTAATGTTGTCCATTGCACTAGTTAATACTTTCCCCAAATACTCCCTCCCCTATATTCTCCCTCCTCCATATACACCTTCCCCAAATATACCCTACCCGGTATAATCTCTTCCCTACATATACCTCTGATATATACATATCAAAATTATATTTTTCACAATATGGCTACTACTATACAGTGTGTTTTTACATAGGAATTGTAACTTTTTTTTTCCAACAAAAGAGCAATTTTTTAAACAATACACATTTTTAAATGCATTCACTGGTATCAATAGTTGGAGTAGTTCTCTTTGGCAAATAGAACTATCCAGAATGGTTGCAGAAGATAAAACACACTCTCATTTTCAATGAGTTGCAGAAGGGAGTCTATGTAAGAGAAGGAGATAATGAACCCTCAATGACCACCTTAGACAAGGAATTCACTTTTTGGGAAAATAAGAACAACAAGTCCTATGCATTGATTATAGCATATTTAAATGAAGATGTGAATCGCCATATTTCACCATTTTCAAATGCTTTTGAAGCCTTATAGAATTTGAAGGAACTCAATGACTCACACTCTAAACTTGAAGTTGTACAATTGATGATTAAATTGTTTAGTCTTGAATAAAAAATGATGATCTTCTTGCTTTGGCATCAAAAGTAAGATCTAATATGCATGATATGAAAGCCACTAATGTTCAAATAGACATTCCTCCTATAGCATTTTTCAAGAAACTTTATCCCACTTACTCAAATTATCTTGAGTCATTACAAGCAGATGGAAACCTCAAAGAGATTACCTTTGACTCCCTTGGGAAGAAATTTGTTGAGAGAGAAAAAGATTTCGAGAAGAAGACAACTCCTCAGTATTTTGAATAAGTTGTGTGTCTTTCAAATATAGATAAGAATCATGCTCAAGATTCTTCTAGAGGAATAGGTGGTCAAAGAGGAAGAAGCAAAATAAATTTCAGAGGCAGGGGGTAGACACTCTCAAGGAGAAAAGAATTATCATCATTTCATACGTTGCAATAGAGATGGACATGATGCATCTAAATGTAATTTTCCTTGGGACATAGTTAATAAGGAAAGAAACCAAGCCAAATATAAAACTAATGACAAAGAAAAAGGTAAAGCACGTGAATCTGCTCACTATGGTGTGGCACATTGTAATATTGGAGTAACTGAAGACTTGTTTAATGCTTCACTTACTTCTTGGAAAAATGATTGGTTGCTTGATTCAGGAGAAACTTGCCACATGACTTTTAGAAGAGATTTTTCATTTTGAAGAATTCACTCACAATGTTGATGGAGTAGTGTACTTTGCAGACAAATCTAAACTCAAGCCATCAGGGCTTGGCACAATGAGGCTCAATCTACCTGGCCTTCAAGACTTTCTTCTGCATGATGTTTTATATCTCCCATAATTGAAGAGAAACTTGTTTTCCTTGGTCCACAAAAGCTAGCAAGGACACTCCTTTCATATGTTTTATGGAAAGGTTGAGGTCAAAAAAGCATGAGATCACTCACTTGTCATGATGGGGGTAAAAGAAGAAAGACTTCTAAAGTTGCAAGGTACCTCTACTCGTGCACAAAATTTCTCATTCATTTCATATTGTGATGAAGGTACATTTCCATCAAGTCTTTTATGGCATGCTAGATTTGGACACTTGAACTATGACAACCTTCACTTGTTGAAGAAAAATGGTGTTACTGGCTTGCTTACAATTCCTAGGAAACTTAAGAAATGTGATGCTTGTATTCTAGGAAATCGTAGCAAACAATATTTTCATGATTCACATTCGAGAGCACATAGAAAACTTGAACTCATTCATTCAGATTTATGAGGTCCAATGTTTGTTCCTTCTGCAATCGGAAATAAATATATGATGACATTTATAGATGACTACACTATAATGTGTTGGGTTTATTTATTGAAGAACAAATCTGATGCTTTTCAAACATTCAAGAACTTTCATACATGGATTGAAAATGATGTTGAATCTCATATTGGTTATGTTCACACTGATAATGGAAAACAATACACTTCAAATTAATTCGAAAATTATCTTCACCAACATGGGATCAAACATCAAACAACTATGCCTTATAATCCCCAATAGAACGGAGTAGCTAAAAGAATGAACAAGACAATCTTAAATGTGGTACATTCCATGATGTTTTCCAAGAATGTAAAATTGATTTTTTGGGTTGATGCAGTTCTAAGTGTTGTGTATATAAAGAAGAGATATCCATCTAACTCTAGTAGAAACAAGACTTGCTATGAAGTGTGGTATGGCCATATTCCTTCGATAAAAAATCTCAAGGTCTTTGATTGCACTTGTTATGCCTTGATACCAAAGAAACATAGAAACAAACTTGGTGCAAGGAGTCATAAGTGTATCGTCTTGGATTATTCAAAAACCTCCAAAGCATATCGTCTATATGATGAAGTTAATAAGAATTTTGTCGTATCTAGAGATGTAATCTTTCATGAATCTTCCAAACCTGACAATGTTGTTGAGTGGCAGCCTGATCACTTGGATAGATTCATACAAGCAAAATCATTTTAATAATTTGATAATCAGAGTCCACACCTTGAAGGGGGGATTGTTATACTAGATTAATATGTGGAATCTTCTTCTAAAGTACCCTCTCCCCGACATGAAGTTCCAACCATTGATGGTACTTTGAGTGATGTGGTTGACAGAATCGGGGGACTAAATCTTGATTCAATCCCAACTCAGTCAACTGAGAAACCTAGGCCATCTCAGAATGGTCCTCCAAAATGGATGAAAAAGACACATGAGAGTGTTCATCCTAATGAGGTTGGAAAGACAGGAACAAGAAATTCAACGAGGAAAAATGGAGGTGATGTAGATTATTTTTATTCTGTTGGGTCCCTATAATACTAGTGATTACCCCATTACTATTGATTTATACCCCTTATTATATTGATGTACCCATGTAGTGCCCATATTGTTACTATTGTGCCCCATAGAAGCCCACTATTGTTATTATTGTGCCCTTACATTATTATTGTTATGTAGGCTCTGATTATGTTATGACCCCTTAGACTCCTATATATAGAGAGGAGGTCTTTTCATTTGAATCGTCTAAGAATTGTTCATTTATGTAATGTAAAGGAGGTTTCCCCCTCGAAGAGGCTGAATTATAAGGCGTTGATATCTCTTTTCTATATTTTCTTGAGCTGGTTTCATAACATTTGGTATCAGAACTTTGGATTCTAGGGTTTCACTAGTCCAAATAGGTCATCGTGGTAGTTTCGCTATAAAGTTTTTTTTGTGATGCTTCAGAAGTTGAAAAAACCACCCATTTGAGAAGACATCACACTAAATATCGGGTCCAAATTTCAGAGCTTTTTGCGCTATATTTGCGGAGATATGATATGAGGAATTTGGTCTTTTTGCAGACTCCTGAATTACATTCCAAACAGGTGACCTGGGGAAAATCATCATAACCTTTTCTCTGAGCATTGGATTGAAATTTCATAAGAAGGTATAAAAAAAGGACGGATTGTAGTTTCTTCTATATATTTTTCATAGCTAAAGGTCGAAACAGTAACTCGTGGCACGTTGTACAAGTTCGCTCTACTGAAATAGTGTATAATCAAGTCACTGTGGGAGTTTTCGCATAACTCTTCCTTTCAGAATCTAATTTGGATCAGACTTGTGGCATTGGAAAGAGGACATAGAGGGCTACCAAAGGTTGTAATTTCAGAACTGGATGTTCTGAAAGTATAGAGATACATCAGAGGCAATATCGAGCTCCTATAAAGAGAAAAAAAGGTCTGTAGATTCTTTTAAATTTTTGCTTAAGATTGGTTTGAAAATTTATTTTGAAGGAATTCAAAGGGATAGTAGAGCATTATTATCGGTAAATAATGCCCCAAGGAAAGAAAATGCAAACACCTAGTAAGGAACCTGAAAGCTCTAGCATGACTCATGAAGAAGAGGAAGAAATGCTACATGATATATCAAAATTACAAGACCAAGTGCAAAAAATGTCAGCCTCACAAAAGCTAACAGAAGCTAAGATAAATGGCATGGAATCTAAGATAAAGGGCATGGAAGCTAAGATGGACGATTGGAAGACATATTTGAAGACAGACATGGACGATTTGAAGACAGATTTGAAGACAGACATGGACGAATTGAAGATAAATATGAATAAGTTGCTACAAGAAATGGTCACTAAGGGTGAAAAGGTAGTAAAGGAAACTCATGATGAGAACAAAAGAAATGTTAATCATGATTCCATAGACTCTAATGTGGGGTCGAAGACCCATCATATTCCAAAAATCGATATGAGGAAGTTTTGGTGGCAAGGATCCCGCAACATGGATATTACAGATGGAGCAATTTTTCGATCTCAATAATGTGCAAAACACACAAAAGGTACGTATGGCAACTTTATATTTGGAACCAAATCAGTTTGTATGGTTTCAATGGCTTTGCTCTCGTAAACAATTTATCACTTGGGCAATTTTTATGGAAGAATTGATGGCACATTATGAGGATACATACAAAAAAAAACACTTTTTTTAGCCAATTGATAAGTCTCAAACAAAAGGGTTCAATAATGGAGCACATTGAGGAGTTCCAAAAATTGAACATAAGGGTAAAAGATATTCCAGGGGAGCATAGGATTGATGTGTTCATAGGGTCTTTAAAGGATAATATCCAACATGATGTTCGCCTTTGGGAACCTGATTCATTAGAGAAGGCATTCAGGTTAGCAAGAAAAATGGAAGCAAAATTATGGCAACCAGGAACCATACCACTCACATCTATAAAGACGGAAGTGGTGTTGCCGCTAGTCTTCCACA
>APFE030588095.1:143173-165910 GCA_000404065.3 Pinus taeda | reverse complement strand
GAAGGTTATAGGCGACAAGCTTCCAGTTCAAACAATATTGCCAAAACTTGATGAGGAAGGAAAAATTATATTGGAACTGGAAGCAGTCACAGAAACAAGAACTCGACAGCTACAAAATCGATCAATTTCAGAGTATCTTATCAAGTGGAAGAACTTATTCACTGAAGATTCCACATGGGAGGATGAGAATTTTATACAGAAGTATCCAGAACTACTCAAGTGTTGAGGACAACACTCTTTTGAAGGAGAGGGGCATGTTTGGTTCCTATAATACTAGTGATTACCCCATTACTATTGAGTTATACCCCTTATTATATTGATGTACCCATGTAGTGCCCATATTGTTACTATTGTGCCCCATAGAAGCCCACTATTGTTATTATTGTGCCCTTACATTATTATTGTTATGTAGGCTCTGATTATGTTATGACCCCTTAGACTCCTATATATATAGAGGAGGTATTTTCATTTGAATCATCTAAGGATTGTTCATTTATGTAATGTAAAGGAGGTTGCCCCCTAGAAGAGGCTGAATTATAAGGCGTTGATCTCTCTTTTATGTCTTTTCTTGAGCTAGTTTCATAACAGATTCACCTGTTGATATGGATGTTTATTATCACCATGAACTAAATTTGTCTACAAATTTTGAACCAACTTCATTCAAAGAAGTTGCATCTCATGATGAATGGAAAGAAGTGATGAAAACAAAGTATGATGCCTTAATAAAAAATGGAACTTGGAAGCCAGTTGACCGTCCATTGGAAACCAAACTAATTAGTTGCAAGTGGGTCTACAAGAACAATTACAAAGTTGATGCCTCACTTGACAAGCATAAATCCAGGCTTGTCAGAAAATATTTTGCTGAGAAGGAAGGCATCAATTATAAGGAGACTTTCCCCCACATCAAAATGGGCTACCATCAGGACACACCTTTCCCTTACAGCTTATGATGATTGGAAAGTCCATCAAATGGATGTAAACATTGCTTTCTTGAATGGAGATTTGAAAGCAAATGTTTTTATGTCCAAGCGAGAAGGATTTTTTATGAAGGGACATGAACTTGAAGTATGCAAACTTGTAAAATCCTTGTATGGCCTCAAGAAAGCATGATGAGCCTGGTATGAAAAGTTAACTAAGCATATTATGAAACTCAACTTCAAACATTATGATATTGATGATGCAACTTTGTTTGTCAAGAAAGTTAGCAAAACAATTGTATATATTGTGGTATATGTAGATAAAATTTTGATGAGAGAGAACAATGAGAGCTACAATGCATCCATAAACAAGGAATTGAGGAAATGTTTTGAAATGACTAACTTGGTATATGTTCACTACTATATTGGTATTGAAGTAAATCAACATATGGATTATATATTTCTCTCTCAAAATAAGTACATTGGAGGTATCTTGAATAGGTTTGGCATGGATGAATGCAATACTTTGATTACTCAAATGGAATGGAACTTAAAGCTCACATCCATTGAAGGAAAATAATTTTATGATGCAACAAAGTATAGACATCTTGTAGGAAGACTCAAATACTTGACTACTACCAAACCAGACTTTTTGTTCATTGTTGGAATCCTATCCAGGTTCAAAAAGAATTTTAAAGTACTTGAAGGGAACCTAAGACTTTGGACTCAAGTATACATTGGTGGGCGACTTCATCTTGATTGGATACTTTGATTCAGACTTCGGTGGAGACAACAAAACTGGGGTCTCTACTTCAGGTTATGCTAGGAGTCTTGAATCAAGAGTTGTCTCTTGCAGATCATGCAAACAATCAGTTCCATTAGATTCCACAACAGAGGAAAAATATGTGGCAATAGCTAAGGTAACAAAATAAATTGTGTGGGTGAGGAAAATTCTCAAAGATTTGTAGGTGAAACAAGTGCATTCAACTCCACTTCTAATTGACAACACTTTTACAATAAAATTAGCCAAGAACCCAAATTTCCATGATAGAACGAAGCACATCAATACAAAATACCATATAATTCGACATTATGTTGAGGCTCGATTGTATACATCTTCACCAAACCACTTGGGAGAGAAAAGTTTGAAACATTCAGAATGATGCTTGGACTCACCAACATCACTTCATATTAAGGGGGAATGTTGACACCCTAAGTCACAGGACACATCCTCCAAGGTCTCGCGTCCCGTATTTAACGTGTCAGACACGAAAAACGCCCTAAAACGTGCCAAAAACGTTTTTGAACGTGCCCTGGAAAACATAAAACGTACTTGTCATTTTCTTCATGTCCTAGTAATGGAAATCAAGTTTTCTGAGTCTAACAAATGTTTCCCTAATGTTTTTTCTCCAGTCGAATATGTACCCCACGAAATCAATAGCTTTAAAGCCCACATAATTATTCTTTTGGGGTTTTTTTCCTATTTTCCTCTTATGTCATCGCTCTCTATCATTGTATAATCACTGTGTGGAGCCGAGTCATCTCCTTGGAGTTGTTTGGTCACTGGAAAGTTTGGCAACTTAATAGTATGTGAGGTTCAAGTAAGTCGTAGGTCAGATGGCATAGACGCAGTTAAAATGTAAGCAACAAGCCCATTAAAAATGCATTTGATTCGTAACAATGACTAGCTGAGGGCTTGAGGCTATAATAAAATAAGATATCCATTGTCACCATTCTCTACACCCAGGATTTTCCCTCTTCATATCTAGCAAACCAGTTCTAGTTAAACAATATATATATAGTTGAGGGAAACTGTATATCTGGTTCTGCCAAAAAATGTGGCTTCCCAAGGGTTCTCCACAAGGTGGGCTTTGCCCGAGAAGGTGTCCTCAAAAATTATGTAAACATAAAAGGAAACATTGGAGATTGCATACTGTATGGCTACGTATCACCTACCTGATTACTACCTTATTTCTCTCTCTATTTAAAATACCTTAACTATTATGGTGTCTTAATACCATTCCATGTGCAGCTTACACTGTTGAATTCTAGGGCCAGTATACAAATATAAATAAGTCTACTCACACACACTGTCATCAAATCAAATGTTACAATAATATAATAATGATTATGTCAGACAATTTTCAACCCACTAGGTTTTCATTCCAGCTATTAATTTTCTTTGGTTTTTGAAATCAAATTTGTTTTGGTTACAATTATATCAAAAGAACTAGCATGCAGTGTACCTACTGTCTAACAGTTTAATATCAAAGTACATATCTATAAATTTATAATCTTTGTTTCATTATTGACCCCCAAAAACATAGTTGGATCTGAATCAAGACCAAGCATATCACATTCTAATTTCTAAATTCTAATTCTATTTTTTTTCTAAATGAACTATGAACTTTGAAGTAATTATATTTTAATTTGATTAGATAAGTTGCAGCCTGCAATTTACTATGGATCAAAAACTATATATATAAAACATGTCCCTCGTGTCCTGTTTCAGGGTCGCTGCTTTTTGTATTGAATACTCGTATTTACGTGTCCTCCATGTCTCGTGTCCGTGTCATGTGACTTAGCTAACACCTAATCAATCATTGAGATTGGTTAAATATTTGTAAATAATGTAAATAGAAAATAATCGAGAATAGGAAAATGAAGAGACACTGTGAGGTGAACCCCATGAGTCTCTCCCTCCTTATATATATCCATGAGCAAACTTAATGAAGAAACACAATTTATTCGAAGAGTCACCTCCTGGGGTGAAGGAATAATAAATGTATCATATTATTGATATTATAAACCCAAGAGATTATTAATATTATAAACCCAAAAGATTAATAAATGCAACATATTGTTAATATTGTAAACCAAGAGACTATTAATATTATAAACCAAAGAGATTAATATACCCAATAAGATTATTTTAAAAATAGATTAATAATATTAATTTTTAAATGTATAATATTATTAAATATATAGAAGTTAACATTTTGAAACAAATATTTGTGAACCATATAACTCTGATTTCAATTTGCAAAATTTTGTACACATTGTATTTAACTAAGTAGAGAATTTGAATACAGAACTTCTAAAGTTAAAACTAATCCCCAAAATTAGGCTAAAAGAAGGGGCGAAAAGGACTATTTTGTCAGAGTCTGATCCTACTACTTTCTTACGTTATGTCAATCATCATTCTCATTTTCGCTATCATCGTTCTCAATTTCGCTATCGTCACTCTCATTATCATCATTCTCATTTTCGATATCATCATACTCATTTTCTACAGGGACAGGCATTTCATGCGGCTCTAGGTGGACATTGATAAGGACTGGGGTCTCAGGCTCGACAGAGAATTGGGCTTCAAACACCTCGGAAACTTCAACATAATCCCCTACAATCTTCATATGATGGAAAAGGGTTGGGAAAAGCGACCTTGCTCCACGCATAATAATCTCCCTCAACTGAACGCATGCTTTCTTTTATCATAAATGATAAGTTTATCATTATTGATAAGTTTACTTAAAAATTATATAACTTTAAAAAAAAAAGAAAAAAAAAATTGGATAACAGTTATTTGTTTATATGCATATTTATATGAATTTTATGTTTTTTCTTCTTTTTTAATATCAATTTGGCTATGAATATATAGTTACCTCATTATGTCTCAATTTTTATATACTATTTTTTTTAGAAAGTTTAATGTCCAATGTAAGATAATCATATTCAATGTATAATAATAATTAGTATTTAGACAATTTCTAAAAGTTTATTCTTTGCATATTAATTATGGAGACACTTGGAGGTAGCTTACATGGCCTTGAAATTCATATTTGAGAAAACTTGGTGTTATTATTTCACTAAAACACTTAATTACTTATTTTTTCTTGTTATATTAAGTAAAGTGGAATGTCAAAGTTTTATTCTTCAAATGATGTTATCAACCTTTGAGATTTATCTAATGCAACCACCTTGTTACAATTGCTTTGAACAATGTATTTTCCTTTTACTTGAGGCAATTCATAGATTTCACCAATAGAAACACTCATGGATATCTCTTGGAGGGATAAAGCAACATAAAGATAGCCCAAAAACATTTAATGTGTCTTCCTATATATTCCAAACATCCTCCATCTAGTTTTTTATGTGGTTCATTATTAGTTCCCTAAAATGGTTCCCAAACTAGAGATGTTCCCTTGACTTCCAAACAAATATTCCTGTTATCGTTTGGTTACCATAATGCTCTAAATTTCTCTTTGAAATCACATAACTCGACCACCCCATATATTTCTCACTCAATTTCATACTCCACTCCCTCTGCAACCGAAGTCCCATCTAGTGTTTCCTTGTCCAATCTCACTCTTTTTCATCCTCCACCAATGCCTCCTTAATCATTAATCCATTGGACTCCATCATGTCAATGAACTCTTCTCGCTTGACCATTTTAATTGACCCATCCCATCCTTTGTTTTATTCCTCTTTAGTGTCATGTGACCCTTTCCCACCTCATCCCATTCTCCCTTCCCTGTCATGTGAAATCCACCATTCTTTTCAACCTTCTCTTTCAAATTGAGCTCTTTTATGTCCTTACCTTCTTAGAAGTCCACTAGTTTTCATTTTAATAATTTTCCTTCCCATTTCTCTAATAATTCATTTTTTAAGCCTACCCTTAGTGATAACAATGTTACCAAAATTATTAAACTCCATCCCTAAAAAATTGGTTATCAACTTTTCCATCATTCAAATTGATAACCACACTCATAGTCTTTTGTAAAAAGGGTTAAATTTTGCTATTGTCCCTCACAAAATTGCAGTTGAGGACATTATGAATAATATTGAATATGGTATTAAGGATGTTCCTCAAAACATCAAAGAGATAATTAGATAGCAATGTTTTATTGTTCTAAGTAAAGTTAAAACTCATCAAATCAACATTAGAATATAGGATTTCCAATACCTTAAGGCCCTTAACAACAATATGAACATTGTTTTTTTGAAAGATGAAGAAGGCAGGGTTATTTTCATCTTGGATAAAAAATATTACATTAGAAAACTATTGGATAACCTTAACAACAATGGGAGCTACAAAAAACTTAAGAAACACCTAAAAGAAAATTTAAATAGAACTCTCTAACTCGATCTTCTCTGATAGTGAATGCAACTCCATTTGCAGGAAACTTATTGAAAGCAACCTACTTACCCCTAAAATCTATGGCCTTCCCAAGATCCATAAGGATGGGTCTCCCCTCATACCCATTGTAAACACTAGCAATGGACCTAATTATCTACATGCTAAGCACTTAGCCTAGAATCTTAAGTCCCTTGTTGATAATATGGATTTTTTTTTCAAATAATTTGTTTCCTTCATCAATAAAATTAAAATAAACTTAAACCAAACTATATTTTGGTTTAAAAAATTTAAACTTGAACCCATTAATATTTTGGTTAGTTTCAAAGTTTTTTCTCTCTTTACTATAATCCCCATTAATGAAGCTATTGGTATTATTAACAACATCATTGACTCTAGCACTACCAAATTAGTTGAAATTTTCTTAAAATATGCATTTTTGACTTAAAGATGAAATCTATGAGCAAACTTGAGGACTTGCCATGGACTCCCCTCTCTCCCCCATTGTGGAAAATATTTTCATGGGGGAATTTTAGATTAAAGCCCTAGATTCTTCACCTTTCTGACCCAACCTATGGAAAAGATTCATTGATGCCATGTTATAATTTGGCCCCATGGCCATGACGATTTAGAAATTTTCAAACAACATCTAAATAATCAATATAATTTCATAAAATTCCCAATGGAAGCTGACGTTGATGGCATCATAGCCTTTCTTGATGTCCTCATTACCAAGAATGAGGATATTTAAAATTATCACTAGGTTTCCCAGAAAGAGATTCACACTAAATAGTATCTTGATGCCAATTCCCATCATCATCCCGCTCCAAAAAACGGATTTTTAAACACATTAGCCATCATATGATTAATATTTTTTTATAAAAAACACCTAAACACTAAGAAATATAATCTCATGAAGGTGTTTGAAAACAATGGTTATAAGAATAACCAAGGCCTCAGAGCCTTACAAAATTCCATTAAAGGACCCAAAACAAAGAAGGATACCAAAAGTCCTATCACGAATGTTCATGTTCCCTTCATCCAAGGAACTACTAATAAAATTAGCTGCATTTTGAGAAATAAAAACATATTTTCTACCGTCAAACCTTTCAACACTATATGTAACTTCCTCGGGTCTATAAAATACATCATTGACGCTTTGAAAATGAAAGGTGCATCCATGATCACATGCTTCAATGGGAAACCATACATGGGTGAAACTAGCCATTCCATAAAAAATAAAATTCAGGACCAATTTGCTGACATCATACATAATCACTCTCATTCTTCATCTTTAGCTCTCCATTTTGAGAAAATTAATAACCACATATATATTAAATATTCTTGTATCCTTCTTACTAAAATTGATCCCTACCTTTATATAAATTTTAGGGAAGTCATTGAAATTGAGAAGATAGAAATATCAACAAGAATGATGGTTGGAGAATTAACAAGAATTGGATACTTTCTCTGAATTGTAAGTTTATTTCTTCATGGTTTCCTTTTTCATTTTAACCCTTTTACTCTAGTCCCCTTATTTCTCTAATTCATTTTCCTCTCCTTTTACATCCTTGCTTCCATTTTCTACTATTTATTATTTATATGATTAGTTACTAGTTAATTTTATCATTTGGTTAACCTATTAATATTATTAAGTGCACTAAGAGGTGTTGAAAAATGTTTAACTAGGTGAGGTCTTCATAAATATGAAATGTAATTTTTATTCTTGTATATTTTAAAATGAAAGAAAAAATATTATTATTGATTTTGGAGCAAGGGTTTCATCCTCAAGGTATTTTACTTTATAGGTCAAGAACCCATTAAGTTCTTTTAAGATTTCTCTTAGTTCAAGAAGTCAAAGGAGTCATTGTCATAAGTTGAAGACCCCTTCAGACACATTGTAACTTGTAAAGAAAATTATTTTTTTCATTTAAAGAGTCAAATCACCTTCGAATACTAGGTCGGCCTAGCAGTTGGAAATTCAGCCTACAAGGAAGAGACACATGCACCTTTAAGAGCCTACATATAGGAGTAAACTCGACTTCCTTAAGACACATTCACTCATCACACATTTTATTGAATAAGGAGGAAGGATAAGGAAACAAATAAGGAAGAGGACGAAGGAGACATGTTTTTGGGCTATTTCTCTCTCACATGTGTTAAGGAGGACTACAGTTTCTACGACATATCTATGGTTTCTATATACAAGTTTGATCTTGGAGAAAATAAGGTAAGAAGTTATGAAGGTCACCAAGGGTCATCCTCAAGCTCCAAAAGTCAGGGAAAGGAAGGTGAATGTCAAAGGAAGGCTGAAAAGGTAGATTGAAGCTCACACCTGTGGCAGCAGCAACTGTTGAGGGTGGGGGCAAAATTTTAGATCTACATTAGAGGCCAAAATTCTATAGTTGGAAGTTGAAGAAGTGTTATTGGAGGAGATTTGACTGGGTTTGACTAGATCAAGGTTAACACATCATCTGGAGAGGTTGATCTTGTTATTGGAAGGTAATGGGTTCAATCTTAAGGTTTTGGAATTCTTCAAGTGAAGAGTATATAAGGAAGAGAAGATATTTGTAGGTTTTCCTCTCGAGTGGAGAGGTTTTCACCCTAGCTTGCAGCCTATGTTATGTGTTCTTATGCTTCTTGTTTTGATTGTTGTTTGATGATACACACACATAATAATAAGTAACATAGATAATAAGTAAAAATACATCACAAATAGTTATCAAGCATAAATAAATCACTGTAATCATTTCCATATATATTTCTCAACATGGTTTCAGAGCTAAGGTTGGCTAAGGGAATTATGAGGATCTCGACTTCATTGAAGAAGTTCCTCAAGAAGAGTTCAAAGGTAGAAAGTAATTTCAATAAAGGCATCAAGGAATCATGGAATCTTTTATTTACCATAAATAAGGAAGTAATCAAGAAAAGGATGAAGGTCTCTTCTCGGCACTCACTAACACATTCCAAGATGAGAGCATTTGGGTAATTGATAGTGGTGCATCTAGGCACATGACTAGTCATCACAAACAACTAAAGACATTATCAAAGGGAAAATATTCTTACTTAGTGGAACTTGGAGATAATAAGGGATATCCTATAAAAGTAATTGGATCAACCTCTATAGATCTGGAAAATGGAAGAAACATTCATCTCAATAACATCCTATTTGTTCCAGGTTTGTATAAGAACTTACTTTCTATTTCAATTTTTAACAATGTAAACTTTAAAACGAGAACTGATATTGTTACCTGTTTCATAGAGATAGCAAAAAAGTGACCCAATTTTGAAAAGGGGTGATGCAGAACACACATGTTTCTCTTAGAGCATAGTTTTTGGCAATTTAAATTTTTTTATGTACATTGCACTTAAGAATGGTAGTGATTTTCATGCTGACTTAAAAAAGTGGTAATTTTGCATCAAGCCATTTTTTTAAAAGACCTATTTTTTGACTTTAAATTTTCTAATGTATGAAATGTAAATAATTATTTTCTAAATTTAATAATTTTTGAAGTGGTATTCTTCTTCATATTTTCTTGTTTTTATTTTATTTTTTTTTTTGTAGTGAGGTTTTTATTGTTTTGCATATTTAAAGAAGAAGGTCGATATTTTGAATTTTTGATATCCTACATATTTATACATCGTTAATTAATTTTTCAATCCACATGAAATAATTGTCTCTAAAAAAATAATATTTTTTAACAATTGACATAAAAATAACCATTTTTAACATAAATATAACTAAAAAACTACATGTTTTGATCATTTTTTATATTTTTTTCTAGAAATGACATGTCAAAATCACATTTTTTATTGGAAATTTTTAACTAAAAATGGTTAAATAATATCCTTTTTTTATGAATTTCATGTCAAAAAAATAATAATAATCACTATTTTTTCCAAAAAAATAATGATTAACATAAAAATTAATGTGAAAATCACATAATACAAATATTGAACGCATAACAACCTTAATTGAGTGCTTATCCTTCTCATAAAATGTCAAAGTCAAAACATTACAAGTATAACTAAGTAATAGTTACAAAAAATGAGCTTGATTTCCAAGCATAACTTAAATTTAATCAATAATGTCACATTATCTAAACTCCTCGTCTTCTAGAGTTTCATCATTGTCTTCTTCCACAATATTTTCTGCTTCATTTTGCTCATTTTCCCCTTCTAATGGATCTTTGATGTCTGCGAATCTCCCAATGTATGCATTTCCAATCATTTTGTGTAATGGTGGTTGGGGTTCCTTTGCCTTCTTTTCCATATGTGATTCACTAAAGTCCCTTTTCTTCAACCCAGTTTCTTGCATTGCATCTAGAAGAAATTGAAGAGCATTAATTATTTGTTGAATAAAATTGCACTGTATTGGATCTTTTTCAATGAAAATGCAGTTTCTTCCTTTTTGAAGGCAACATGCTAGTGTTGTACCTAATTATCAAGCAAAAAAGAAATAATAAATTAAATTAGTACAATGACATACAAATTAAAAAATAACATATTGAAATTCAATTCCATATAATAAAACTTACCTGAGCCAGAAAATAAATCCAGAACCCAATCTCCTTCATTTGAACATAGGTCTATAAGATAGTTAATCAATAATTGTGGTTTTTGATAAATGTTAACTATCTCTCCTTTTGATTCTTTGTCTTCATATGTTAGTTTTCTCACAACATCATAAGTCAATATTTGGCTATGACTATTTCCATCTACCCAATTAAAAATCGTAGACATATAGCTATCATCTTTTGTCTAAATATCAATATGGATGAACTCACAATCATTTATAAATAGTTGATATTCACGGTTATGAAGATTTGACTTTTTCCTATAACATGAAATAGTAAAAGTTCAATTAACTTATACATAAATGAATTTTTTAAGTTTAATAAAATATACAATTTAAACATCTTATCATGTAAGTTGCATCCTTGAATTTGTTTTCCCCTTGAAGCTTGACAATAACATTGCCAATTGTGTGTCTGAATGAAATGTCACAAATCTCCATAATGGTGATGACGTGAATTCTAGAAATCCCACAACCACTTTACTAAGAGCTTGATAAGTATAAGGGTCACTATCATAGTCAATGTTTGGAATATTGAAACCATGGGGAATATCTACAATAACTAGGGCATAATCCCTTTTAGGTATGAGTTTAGCAATGTCTTCATAGTCGACTGTTGCCCCCTCTCTGTCTTCTCCACTGTTGTTTGGTCCACCCCCGCGGGTCGTTGGGCTACCGAGGTGGGTGGGGATTGTCCACAGTTGTCCCCCCACCTCGATGGCCCAACGACAGGCGGGAGTGGTCGGATGATTCCCAGAATCGCCCCGCCACCCCTGTGGGCCATTGGGCTACCAAGGAGGGGCGAAGGTTGTCTGCAACCCCTCGCCCTATCCCAACAACCCAGTGGCCCGCGGGGGTGGGAGGCCACCCGAGTGGGTTGAGGTGTCGGGTAGCTAGCCCCACCGCCCCTAACCTATGGGCCCGTTTGGTCACCGTGAGCATTACTGGGCCCACCATGCTCGCTGCGGATGTAGTGGGTAATTGTGGCCCACGAAAAAAATTATTTAAAAAAAATTAAACTTCATTAAACTTATTTAATTTTAAAATATGCAAATCAGAAAAATTAACTAACCTTTCAAATGCGAGAATCCTCCGTTGAATATGTTGTTGATAGCAGTGTAGCTGCTCCACAAATTCGCTCCAAGTCTTTTAACGAACCTCAGAAAATCTTGATGTGATGTGAGTAATAGTGATAATGAAATTTAATATATATAGGTGAAATTACGGAAATATTTTACCCTACGATTAATGTGGGATTAATCTGTTTATAAAAAAAATTAACATGTTAATTTTTCTATGGTGATATAGGAAACTATGACAAAGCAAATAGTATGGAATTGTTTTATAGCACGGTGAATGTGGGATTAATTTGTTTTAGAAAGTACTATAAAAATAAAAATAAAAAAACATTAAGTTGTCTAGTAAATATTATATAGTTTAACTATTAAATTAATTTAGGTAAAATATTTAGTTTACAATTTTAAATTTAAAGATTTATTTCATAAAAAAAATTATTTAAAATTTTTCAACAAATTGTAAAATAAAATAATGGAGGGAAATACATGAAACGAAATTTTTGGAGGGAAAATTTCATTCTTTAAGTTATATAATATCATTAGGAGAGTCTGCATTTGTATTGTTAGCCTTGAGGTGCAGCGCTGCTATTTTGAAGGCTAAAGGAAGGAAATGGTTTGTTTTTCTATCGTGGAAAGGTTCCCACTTTCCTCACTCTTCCACTCCCATTCACGTCTATCCATGTCCTAACCAGACCCTCACATCATAACAAAAACCACTTTTGCCTTGGTCCTATGTGAATTAACCCATTTTTTCCCTGAAAACCTTACCTTTCCACCCATATGTGCCCTTTGCATGTTTCTCGAGGTCATCCTGTACCTTCATGTCCCCTGTCGTTGATCTTCCCATTGATCAGATGGTCTGCACTTCACCCGACCGATGTTACATGCTCGATCAATAATCACTGTCAAATCACTTCCACCAAATCTAACGGCTATCGCACATACCTCTTGGGAAACAAGCAAGAGGGATACCTACATGATAAAGGCAGTTTTCTCTCTCTCCTCTGCTACTACATGGCACCCAATGAATGGAATCAGGTGGGCTCCAACCTTTACCACTTACTACCCGATGACCGCCCGAGAGAAACCATTTTTGCTTGGGTAAAACTGCTATTGGGAATTATCCTTTGAACACCTCTACTGCCCGATAGTCATTCGATCTGCCCATCCAAGATATGACGGCTCAGACTTATTCTGCTCCCACCATGACTTAGGCCTTCAATGACCGATCTCCTCCATCCATTCCTCTCGATCCAATAGCCCTCATTCACCATCACTGTAGTTCACCCTTCGCTGCCCGACCAACATCCTGACTGTTGATCCACCCCATCAAAGGGTCCACACAACCCTGTACCCCACTTCCCATCAGTCACCTAGGGAGGAAAGTTGTTGGCTTTGTCAGTGTTTGTGACAGTCAGATAGTTGAACTGAAATAATGGAATACATGGTTGAAAGGGGAAAAACAATAACACGATGCAGTCGAACCAATAGAAATGGTCATGGAACATTGTTGGCACAAGTGAGTCACCTGATAGTGTGGCGAAATTACTAGAATTTGATTACCATGTTTGTTAGAAGCAGAGTCCTCTGAGCGCATGTTTTTCTAGTTATGGCATCAAGTAGTTAGAAGCCAGAGGGGATAGATTAAGACATCTCGAGCCCTAGAGAGCCCGAAAGCATTGTAAAAAGCCTATAAATGCCTGAAAGTTAGAAGGAATAAGGGTTCAACTTTTGGAGACTGTGGATACTATATTCCTATCAACGTCTCATCTTCATTCCAGTGATATAAGCTTCTTTTGTTGTTACATGTTCAATTTTCATCTTCCCCTCTGTTCTAAGCTTGCACATGAATAGGTTATTCATGTTTTCTTCTGTGTCTAATGCCAGATAATTGTCATCTTATCTCTACATAGATAAGTTCGAATTGTAAGCTTCGTTTACTCTCTACAGCGAGCCACTCATATGTGTTTATGTATGTATTTGTTGGTACAGTCAGGATTCTCCACCTATTCACTGAATCTATAAACTATTGAACATTAGTGGTCTAAAGCCTTGTCCAGTTGAGGGTGTTCATGCATGTTTGGAGTGAAAATAGAGTTGAAACAGTCATCTGACTTGATCCAAACCCCAATCCATTCCGATAGTTTAGAGAAAAATATTGAATATTTATATGTTACCAGCCATCTCCGAGCTATAACCTATGAGAATTTCCTGGAGTGATAACATAATTGGCGCCATTGTCGAGGATAGGAGACTAAAGCTCAGCTTCCTTGAGGGATGACACAGATCTAGCTTTGATGATAGACAAAGCCTGGACACTATTTGGGTTGTAATCATCTATCTGGTGACTCTACTGGAAAACAAACCTCTTGGTGACTCCACTCCATAGTTCTGGCTCAGTTTGGGACGCATACTCGGAGAAATCCTCAAAATCCATAAGCTGACCCAGTACCTGGCCCTGAAAAGATCATCAAAGAAAGAAAGGCGTTGTAGAAAGGAGCATCAGGTTCAGGTAGTTCTAAAAAATATTCTATATCTCTTCAAAAAAATCATGTAATAAAAAAAATACATGTTGAGAGTATAGCATCTATTACTAACAGTGAAGAAAAAATCTTAGAGATTCATAAAGTTCCTTATTATTTAGGTTCTTCTTTCATTGTAAGCCCAAAGGAAGCCTCTCCTCATATCCATCACACTCCTATAGTCCTATCAATCACTCCTCAACCCTCTGTCATTCAGACTTCCAGTACCCTTATAGCCACCACAGCTATGGCAAGACCACAAGCACCTACCAAAATGGAAAGAATCATGGCTGCTAGGTATGGACCTCTAGTACTACCCACTCCTTTGAATGCCATGCCTACTGGAGAATATTAGAAATATATGCCTAAGTTCACTGGGACCGAAGGTGTTACTATTGAGGAAAATCTTAAATTACTCTATAGCTATGCTGATAACCTAGACATTAGTGAAGATTATGTATGGATGAGAGTCTTTGTCCAAAGTCTAGATGGAGAGGCTAGAAAATGGTTCAGAGAAATGACCACAAGGTCTGTAGCAGATATTGAGGCTTTAGATGATGCATTCCTAAAGCATTGGGGGGATAAGAAGGATCTACTCTACTACCACACCGAGTTTGGGAACTTAAAGAGGGAAAATGGTGAGTTGTTGTTTGATTTTAATAAGAGGTTTAACCACATGTACATTAAGATACGAGCTAAAGTAAAACCCACCACTACCTCTGCTAAACTCACCTACGCTAGTGCCTTTGATTTTGACTTCTGTTTTCTGTTGAGGGAGAGACGATGTGCTACCTTGGCTGATATGCAGGGTGCAGCCTTGGAAGTAGAATCAAACATCATGGTTGCAAAGAAGCTCAAGGGGAATGTGGATAGAAGGAGATAGAGGGGCGAATCTTCATCATCTTCTTATCCCAAGTTAGATAAAATGATCAAGATGATTGAGTCATTAGCCTCTAAAATCTCCAAATTAAAGGTTGAGCAACACCCTGGGAAAGGAAGAGTTCCTAATACCTTTGCCCCTAGAAATCCAAATCCATATAGAAGAGCTAATGAGCAGTTGCAGATTCTAAAAAGAAGCAAAGATGTCAATGAAGACCAAAGGGTGAA
Organism: Pinus taeda; assembly: GCA_000404065.3. Lineage (NCBI taxonomy): Eukaryota > Viridiplantae > Streptophyta > Pinopsida > Pinales > Pinaceae > Pinus > Pinus taeda. The sequence continues at coordinate 150,578 of APFE030588095.1, read as the reverse complement.
GACCCCTTTCCAGAATGTAGTCATGGAAGAAGAGTAGTTTGAAGAAGATGATGGGATCAATTGTCTGGAAGATAAAGGTAGTACCTCCTTTTTGACCTCGGCTACCTATGAAAATTCATTATTTAATGACCAGATCAGCCAAGAATGGGATGGTGAAGTTGTTCTACAAACTCATGATCAGCACAGATATGATCTGAGGTCAAAGATGAATAATGCCAAGGAAACTCTTGTTCAGAGAGCTATTGTCCCTGCAATACAGCAAGATAATAACCAGAAACGAGTGCTAGTTGATCCCATCATCCTCAAAGCTCTAGATCACGAGATAAGAGGCCTTAACAAGTCTCCTTCTCCTTTCAATTTTCAATCAGAAATTCAGAAGCTAAGAATACCTATACCTTTGATTGAACTAGTGAAGAATGAGTCCTTCAAGAAATCTATCCTCGAGGCCCTTGAGCCTAATGCCATCCAGGCCTCCATTGACTATGTAAATCTACAAGATGACAAACCATCTTTTGTCCTTAGCCCAATGATTGAAAATTGTGATGACAACTCCCCATCACTCTATGTCTCTTTGACTATTCATGACAAGATCCTTCATAACTGCCTTCCTGACATAGGAGCTAGCCATAATATAATGCCCAAGGCTATCATGGATGAGTTGGGTCTTGACATTACCAAGACTTATCATGACATGTTTTCTTTTGACTCTAGAAAGGTGAAATGTTTGGGATTAATCAAAGACCTAGCCATCACCTTGTTTCAATTGCCCATGAAAAGCATGATGATGGATATTATGGTAGCAGATGTACCTCCCAAGTTTGGCATGTTGCTTTCTAGCGGTTGGATCAAGAGATTAGGTGGAACATTGCAAAATGATCTGTCCTATGCTACTGTCCCAATTTTTGCAGGTGAGAGTAGGAGATTATACAGAGAAGATCAGTTGGTTTATATCATTAGTGATGAAAAGAATCCCACTAATCATCCCATATATGTTGTCGACACTAATTTTGGAGCCTGTATTCTTCAAGTTGAAGAATCCCAATTGGCCTCCATGTAGCTTAGGAAAACAGTTTTCCAAATCACAGAGGAAGAAGGCCCACAAATTTGGGACATGTTCTTTGATGGAGCTTGCTCTAAGGAAGCTGCAGGGGCAGGTGTAGTCCTTGTGTCCCCCACATCAGAATGCATTCATTTATCTTTCAAGTTAACTTTTCAGGTCACAAACAACATAGCAGAGTACGAAGCCTTGATATTGGGCTTAAACACTGCTAAAGAAATGGGCATCAAAGGTCTGAAGCTATTTGGAGATGCAGACCTTATAATTCAGCAGGTGAACAAAACTTTCCAAGCAAAGCATCCAAAGATGAAAGCATACAAAGATGAGTTATGGAATGTCAAGGGTTCTTTTAATAATTTCAGCATCTCTTACATCCCTAGAATGAATAACCAACTTGTTGATTCCCTTGTTGTGTCTGCTAGCATGTTTATCCCTCCTTTGCCTCCTAAATTAACTTATGAAGTTCAGGTGAAATATAGACCATCTCTTCCTGACAATGTCAAATACTAGAAAGTTTTTTAAGATGATGGTGAAATTAATAGTTTTTACAAGTCATTGATTAATTTTCTAAAATGAACATTGACCAAGAAAATGAAACCATTGAAGAATGCAACGAGTCCAAGCTAAACGACGAGATTGGTCAGGATAGCATTTTTCAGCTACCTAGTAACCATATACCCAAAGGATTGGTTCCCCTAGAGAAGTTGTTTGATCATAATGATGTACATTATAAGCCTACCAAAAAGGAAAACGAGTCTGTAGTTCATAGACATAATGTAGGGAGTCCAGACCATCCATAGTACATAAATTTGTCCACCCACTTGTCTTCTACCCAAAATTCTTAGTATTGCACCCTGATGAAACAATTTGTTGATATTTTTTCTTGGGAGTACAATGATCTTAAGACCTATGACACAAACATCATTCAGCATAAGATTCCACTAGAGAAGAACACCATCCCTTTTAAGCAGAAGTTAAGACCTATTAGCCCTCTCTTACTTCCTTTGATTGAAAAGGAAATTAAGAAGTTGTTGGATGCCAAGATCATAGTTCCCCTAAGGTATTTAAAGTGGATAGCTAACCTTGTGGTAGTAAGAAGGAAGAATGGAGAAATTAGGCTTTGTGTTGACTTCAGGAATCTAAACAAATGCTCTAGAAAAGAAAACTACCCCCTACCTAAGATGGAACACTTGCTGCAAAAACTTTCAGGGGCTAGATTCATGTCTTTCTTAGATGGATTTTTAGGTTACAATCAGATTGGTGCATATCCAGAAGATCAAGAAAAGGCCGCTTTCACTACTCCATGGGGCACTTTCATGTACTCCAAGATGCCTTTTGGACTAATGAATGTTGGGGCTACTTTTAAGAGAGCCATGGACATAGCCTTTGTGGGAGAGAAGGACAAGTTTGTCCTTATTTACCTTGATGACATAACAGCCTTTTCCAGCAATCACAAGGACCATTTGCAACATTTGAAGAAGGTGTTTCTAAAGTTCAGATGGTTTGGAATTTTTGTGAACCCAGAGAAGTCACAGTTTGCTCTAGAAGAAGACAAATGTCTAGGACATATTGTTTCTACTGAAGGTGTGAAGATCGATCTAGCAAGGGTTCAAGCAATTCAAAAATTGTCCATCCCAAGGTCAAAAAGGGACATTCAATCTTTCCTAGGTAAGATTAAATTTGTTAAGAGATTTATTCCAAACTTTGTAGAGTTAGTGAATCACATCACTTCCATGTTGAAGAAAGGATCAGAAATAAAATGGACAAATGTTGTAAGAAGCTCTTTTGAAGCCATCAAATAAGATATCATGGAAGCTCCCACTCTACTCAACCCAGACTATACCAACAAGTTTTATATCTTCTCTTTTGCCTCTTATGACACACTTGTAGCAGTTCTATTGCAGAAAAATGATGAAGGTGTAGAGCACCCTGTGGCCTTTTTCATCAAAACTCTGAGGGATGTTGAACTAAGGTATGACATTATTGAAAAACAAGCTTATGATCTCATAATATCTTTAAAGGCATTTAGAATTTATATTCTGCATTCCAAAGTAGATGTGTATGTACCTTCTGCCTCAGTAAAAGATGTCCTAACTCAGCAAGATACTGATGGAAAAAAATCTAAATGGATTGCAAAATTTATAGAGTTCAACATAGAGGTGAAGCCCACCAAGCTTGTCAAAGGCTAGGGATTGGCTAATCTTATGGCTGAGGAAAATTGCAATTTGCTAGACATAAATTACATGGGTTCAATTTCAAGTGGTGAGAAGATAGGGGAAGCAACAGAAGAGAAAGAGCAGAATCAGTCTTTGGCTGAAAATCTAGCCACTTGTGAATGGTATTCCAGTGTAGTTCCTTTTTCGCAGAAGCTAGAAGTCCTTCCAGGGATTAGCTCAAATCAAGCCCAGGCCATTAAACTCAGATTAGCCAAATTTTGCATTAATAAAAATTTACGTTATTGGAAAGACCCATTAGGGATCCTCTTGAGATGTCTATACAAAGGACAATCTTTGGAAGGAACGCACCAATTCCATTCTAGCATCTGTGGAGGGCATCATTATTAGAAAACAATAGCCCACAAGATCTTGAGAGCTGGGTAGTATTGGCCTACTCTGTTCTCTGATGTGTTTTCTTTTCTGAAGTCTTGTGACAAATGTTAGAGGTTTTGAGGAAGACAATAGCTAAAATCTCTTCCCTTGAAGCTAGTACACACCAATGGTCCCTTCTAGTAGTGGGGCTTGGACTTCATAGGTGAGATTAATCCACATTCCACTGGCTAGCACAAATGGATCTTGGTAGCCACTGATTATTTCACCAAATGGATTGATGCTATACCCACTAAAAATTCTAATCATCAAATTAAACATCATTTTTGGGATTCAACTGCGTTAGGTAAGTCATTCATGTATGACCATTTCCATGAGAGGTAGTCGTAACTGACTAATTTCTCATGATTTTTGAATAGTTCACTTAGCACTCATTGCATCGGGTGATGCTCACAGGGGTGAAGAAGTGGGATTGAAACTAGTGAAATGTGGAGAACGAATCACATAGCATCAATCATCACTTCCGGGGCTTGCACCCGGTAACCAGGACTTCCCAGGAGGTCACCCATCCCAGAACTCCTCTGGCTCAAGCGCGCTTAACTGTGGAGTTTTTCCCCACAATCAAGCCCACTTAGCTTGCTACCCCATTTGCAAAACCTTAGCAAGTATTGTGCCTCATGAACCATTCAAGTAGAGATCCCTTGACTCTTTTTGAATTTAAGTATGGGGGCTTACGCAGTGCATTATATTAAACATCATTTTTGGGATTCAACTGTGTTAGGTAAGTCATTCACGTATGACCATTTCCATGAGAGGTAGTCGTAACTAACTAATTTCTCATGATTTTTTAATAGTTAACTTAGCACTCATTACATCGGGCAGGGAAAACTTTAAGAACCCCCCCTAAATTTATAAATATAATAAATGGGCGAATCTCCATGGTATATAGGAAAAATGGAAGGTGATTTTATCAATAATATAATATGTATATATAATTTTTTGGCAAATCTCTTCACAGGCATGGCGAAATTTTTTACTCCATTATAAAATCTTGTAATATCTTGGCAAGTCTTTCACTAAATAATAAAACTTTGTAAAGTCCTAGTGAATCTTAGCATTGCGAACTCTTAGAGAATTTTTTGAAAAAGTATAAAACCATTTATGACAAGAGCCACATGGTGGAAATATCACTATTTTTTTTCACATTTCCACGACATGGAACTTGTTTATAAAATTACAAAAAAGCCAACCAAGTCCCTTATAATATGCAGGTAAGCTTATAATAGAGTCTGATACCTCTACTATGCTTGTCTACATTCAAGTGTCATATCTGCTATACTTAACACTGTGAATCACAACTCTCTCAAAACTCAACTCTATAGTGTAATTAAAACCTTTGGGAATTGAATCTGACAACTCCATAAAAAGGATTATTGAAATAGAAGCTTTTGTGAATGAGCCCACTAAATATCACTGTTAAACAATCAATCTAGACTATGAAGTCTTCCATCTTGATCACAATCGTGCTCACGATCAAGGGAGTGCGACCACCTGGCTTGACATAATGGCCATCATAGTGTCACTTTGAATCTCCTTTCTTGTGTGGATGTTTTGACAAATCAATTTGAAATCAAAGTCACTTTCAATTTTCTTTCCTGCAAGGATCACATCCACAGTTGATTAGTAAAAGATAGTCTACTATATATTATGTTCAAGAAACTGACTACAATCTACAGTGGAAACGATACCTGAATTCTTATTCTGAATTTGAATATCTTAGGACAACATAAGAGATAAAAATGCATATGACCTTAGTAGCTATAAAACAATCATTCCATCATTACAAGACCACCTAGATTTTGGCACTTGATCTAAATAATGGCACTAGTTGTAGTGTTTATTTGCATTAACACCATGGAAAAGCAACAACAATGTTTCAAAGCACACTTACTGGAAAAGTTGTAATGTTCCAAGAATATTTAATGATAGCATCTAAACCTCGTACTATGGTGGGGAAACTAGGGAACCCAAATCTTTGAAGATATCTCATACCAAATCTGAGAAAAAAATAAAAAAGGGAAAAAATCAAAATCTATAAATCAAGCAATGAATTGTTTACAAATCAAATTCAATTCCTTTAACTAACAGTTAAATTGTGGGGAACTTCAAACCATGGAATATTACCTTTGTCATTATAGTCATCCCTCAGCGACTGAGATTACAAATCAATACTTATGGAAAGATTGTAAGAAATTCTATGAAATAGTAAAGCATAACCTCTATTTTCAAGCAAGAAAATCAAGACATTGTTACATCTAGAGCCATAATTGATACATAATCAATGAATCAAGTCCTTGTATGGCACAGGCTTGTTTCACAACCTCTATTTTCTCAATAACAAAATCAAGACATTGTATGTGGTTATTTCCAAAAGGAAACTGCATTTTAATTTGGAAAAGGATCTTATCAAAAGACATGGATTTATTCAAAGCTACAAAGCCTAATGGGTTACTGAAAAATAAGTTGGAATATGGGATCATGATACTTAAATTGAAAAAATATGCTTTCCTTTTAGAAACATTACAGTTATACAATGTTTTTTGAAAGCATTAGAATTTGAAATTGGGCCTTTCTATGAAGACAAATTTTCATTAATAGAATGTACTTTCCTACCCGGAACGTTGTAGATATCCAAGAAAAACTTGAAAAGCATAAGAGAACTTAGCGTAATGTACTTTATTTCCTTCCTTAACATTATTAAAGAGTTGAGGTTCCCCAAGTCGTCAGGTAACATTCAAAGGAAATGACAGTTAGTAATAGTCCAATTCACAACTGAAGATGTGTCACAAATACGAGGGGGCATCTCCTCCAAATCACAAAAGTGCTCCAAGTTAAAATCTAGCATTCTTGGAAGCTTAATGCTCGACTGGGTGTTATTGAACCCATACATTTTTCCAATCAACACTAAAAGGTTAAAGATAGCTTCTCTAAGTCCTACATGACTTTACTATGCTCTTGAAGTGGGGGCACATGCAGGCTCTCCAAGTGAATAGTCTTAAACTAAGTGAAGATAAGGCTGATAGATCATTCACTGTGGATCTCTTTAACCCATAATTGAATACTATGTCTCTCTTGAACCCATAATTGAATACTATTAGGACTTTCAAATTTTTCATGGAACCCAAAAATGTTGGAAGAAAGTATTTGCTTCCAGAAAAGAGTAAAACTAAAGCATATGCTTGAGGAAAATTAAAGTCACACCACTAACACTTCCCCATGGAATTTGTATAGGTAAACCACAAATGTAGAATTCCATTAGAATATCGTGTTTATTGAATACACAAATGAAATCATTGCATTTCTTTAAAATATTTTTTGAAATCAAAATTACCGAAATTACATATTGATAACCTAGTGGGTGTAGGATAAAATTCACCCATGTCATTCACAGAAAGCATTTGAAAAAACCAAATACTATATATAAAACCAAGAAAAATTCAAATTCATCACTTCTAGGGACCTCTTAACCACCCTGCCAATACATAAGAATGTTCCTGTTTGCAGTTAGAAAAATTACCCAAATTACAATCTGTTTACTCCAACATATGTTGGAAAGTTATAGAAGGATGAATAGTGCAATCAATCCATTCCTTTTAGCCCTGGATTTGTTTCAGTTTAAAACAGAAGTATACAAATATACTTGTCCAATGTCTATGTTTTAACCATTCACCTTAAGATGTTTTTACAATATAATTTCCTAAGTCTATTTAATATCTTCATTATCATAAAAGCCAACCTATAT
>APFE030588095.1:46852-143163 GCA_000404065.3 Pinus taeda | reverse complement strand
CATTATATTAGATATCATTTTTGGGATTCAACTGCGTTAAGTAAGTCATTCAAACATATGACCATTCCATGAGAGGTAGTCGTAAATGACTAATTTCTCATGATTTTTGAATAGTTCACTTAGCACTCATTGCATCGGGTGATGCTCACAGGGGTGAAGAAGTGGGATTGAAACTAGTGAAATGTGGAGAACGAATCACATAGCATCAATCATCACTTCCGGGGCTTGCACCCGGTAACCAGGACTTCCCAGGAGGTCACCCATCCCAGAACTCCTCTGGCTCAAGCGCGCTTAACTGTGGAGTTTTTCCCACAATCAGGCCTACTTAGCTTGCTACCCCATTTGCAAAACCTTAGCAAGTATTGTGCCTCATGAACCATTCAAGTAGAGATCCCTTGACTCTTTTTGAATTTAAGTATGGGTGTTTACGCAGTGTATTATATTAGATATTTTTTTGGGATTCAACTGCGTTAAGTAAGTCATTCACGTATGACCATTTCCATGAGAGGTAGTCGTACTGACTAATTTCTCATGATTTTTGAATAGTTCACTTAGCACTCATTGCATCGGGTGATGCTCACAGGGGTGAAGAAGTGGGATTGAAACTAGTGAAATGTGGAGAACGAATCCCATAGCATCAATCATCACTTCCGGGGCTTGCACCCGTTAACCAGGACTTCCCAGGGGGTCACCCATCCCAGAACTCCTCTGGCTCAAGCGCGCTTAACTATGGAGTTTTTTCCCACAATCAAGCCCACTTAGCTTGCTACCCCATTTGCAAAACCTTAGCAAGTATTGTGCCTCATGAACCATTCAAGTAGAGATCCCTTGACTCTTTTTGAATTTAAGTATGGGGGTTTACGCATTGCATTATATTAAACATCATTTTTGGGATTCAACTGTGTTAGGTAAGTCATTCACGTATGACCATTTCCATGAGAGGTAGTCGTAACTAACTAATTTCTCATGATTTTTGAAGAGTTCACTTAGCACTCATTATCGGGTGATGCTCACAGGGGTGAAGAAGTGGGATTGAAACTAGTGAAATGTGGAGAACGAATCACATAGCATCAATCATGGGGTGAAGAAGTGGGATTGAAACTAGTGAAATGTGGAGAACGAATCACATAGCATCAATCATCACTTCCGGGGCTTGCACCCGGTAGTAACCAGGACTTCCCAGGAACCCATCCCAGAACTCCTCTGGCTCAAGCGCGCTAAACTGTGGAGTTTTTCCCCACAATCAAGCCCACTTAGCTTGCTACCCCATTTGCAAAACCTTAGCAAGTATTGTGCCTCATGAACCATTCAAGTAGAGATCCCATGACTCTTTTTGAATTTAAGTATGGGGGTTTACGCAATGCATTATATTAAACATCATTTTTGGGATTCAACTGTGTTAGGTAAGTCATTCACGTATGACCATTTCCATGAGAGGTAGTCGTAACTAACTAATTTCTCATGATTTTTGAAGAGTTCACTTAGCACTCATTATCGGGTGATGCTCACAGGGGTGAAGAAGTGGGATTGAAACTAGTGAAATGTGGAGAACGAATCACATAGCATCAATCATGGGGTGAAGAAGTGGGATTGAAACTAGTGAAATGTGGAGAACGAATCACATAGCATCAATCATCACTTCCGGGGCTTGCACCCGGTAACCAAGACTTCCCAGGAGGTCACCCATCCCAGATCGCCTCTGGCTCAAGCGCGCTTAACTGTGGAGTTTTTCCCCACAATCAAGCCAACTTAGCTTGCTACCCCATTTGCAAAACCTTAGCAAGTATTGTGCCTCATGAACCATTCAAGTAGAGATCCCCTGACTCTTTTTGAATTTAAGTATGGGGGTTTACGCAGTGCATTATATTAAACATCATTTTTGGGATTCAACTGCGTTAGGTAAGTCATTCACGTATGACCATTTCCATGAGAGGTAGTCGTACCTGACTAATTTCTCATGATTTTTGAATAGTTCACTTAGCACTCATTGCATCGGGTGATGCTCACAGGGGTGAAGAAGTGGGATTGAAACTAGTGAAATGTGGAGAACGAATCACATAGCATCAATCATCACTTCCGGGGCTTGCACCCGGTAATCAGGACTTCCCAGGAGGTCACCCATTCCAGAACTCCTAACTCCTCTGGCTCAACCGCGCTTAACTGTGGAGTTTTTCCCCACAATCAAGCCCACTTAGCTTGCTACCCCATTTGCTACCCCCATACTTAAATTCAAAAAGAGTCAAGGGATCTCCACTTGAATGGTTCATGAGGCACAATACTTGCTAAGGTTTTGCAAATGGGGTAGCAAGGTAAGTGGGCTTGATTGTGGGGAAAAACTCCACAGTTAAGCGCGCTTGAGCCAGAGGAGTTCTGGGATGGGTGACCTCCTGGGAAGTCCTGGTACCGGGTGCAACCCCAGAGAAGTGACGATTGTGCTATGTGATTCGTTCTCCACATTTCACTTGAGTTTTTCAAATCCCACTTCTTCACCCTGTTGAGCATCACTCGATGCAATGATGCTAAGTGAACTATCAAAAAAATATGGGAATTAGTCAGTTTACGACTACATTCATGAAATGGTCATACTGAATGACTTACCTAACGCAATTGAATCCCAAATGTGTTTATATAATGCACTACATAAACCCCATACTTAAATTCAAAAAGAGTCCAAGGGAATCTTCTACATTGAATGGTTCATGCAGGCACAATTAACTTGTTATGCGTTTTTGCAAATGGGAAAGGTAGCAAGCTATGTGGCTTGATGTGGGGAAAACTCCACAGTTAAGGGCCCACGAACGCGCTGAGCCAGAGGAGTTCTGGTGATGGGTGACCTCTTGAGAAGTCCTGGTTACCGAGTGCAAGGGCCCTGGGAGTATGATTATGCTATGTGATTCGTTCTCCACATTTCACTAGTTTCAATCGCACTTCTTCACCCCTGTGAGCATCACCCGATGCAATGAGTGCTAAGTGAACTATTCAAAAATCATGAGAAATTAGTCAGTTACGACTACCTCTCATGGAAATGGTCATACGTGAATGACTTATCTAACGCGGTTGAATCCCAAAAATGATGTTTAATATAATGCACTGCGTAAACCCCCATACTTAAATTCTAATCATCAAGTTATCATAAAGTTGATGAATGTGAATATTTTCACTGCATTTTGTTCCCCAACCAAACTAGTCACCGATAATGCAGCAGCTTTCAGGGCAGAAGAATTGGTGGACATGTTTGAATCCATGGGCATTCAATTGGCACATTCTACCTCATATTATCCTCAAGGAAATGGCCTGGAAGAATCATCTAACAAGAGTCTTGTAAGGATAAACAAAAAGAGTTGGGATTCCAAGTTGAAGTTTGTATTATGGGCTGACAGATTTACCAATAAGAACTCCATAGGAAATTCCCCATTTAAGCTGGTTTATGGTGCTGATGTTGTTTTTCCTATCCAGCTAATTCTCCCTGTGGCCAAATTATTGCAAGAAGAATAGGATTAAGAGAATGACATGGTGAGGAGAATGAGTAACTTGGTTGAATTACAACAGATCAGAGAACAACTAGTTGAGAAGTCAAGAATTCATCAGAGGAAGATCAAAGAAACCTTTGATAGAAAAGCAAAGGTGGACAGTTTTCAGCTTGGTGATAGGGTTCTCAAATGGATGCATCGAAGGAAAAGAAGGGAAACCATGGTAAATTTGATGCCTTATGGACAGGACCATTTGTCATTGCTCAAGATCAAGTGAACAATACTTTCATTCTGCACAATTTGGAGGGGGGAGGTGTCTTTGATGGGTTAGTCAATGGGCGGTTTTTGAAACTTTACATCATATGAGGCTTTAAGGCCTTAACATTGTAATATGTTTTTTAGTTTTTATTTTTATGCAAATAAACTCCCCCCAATGGAACACTAGTAGATGAGTTTTCTTTGGTTGTTACTAGAAAGGTAGTAGTCTGCAATTCTTGAAACCTCACAAGGAGGTTTTCATCCCCAGAAAGAGCCATTGTTAGCCATGAGGTGTAGCACCGCTATTTTGAAGGCTAAAGGAAGGAAATGGTTTGTTTTTACTATCGTGGAAAGGTTCCCACACAGTCCATCACCCCACTTTCCTCACTCTTCCACTCCCATTCACGTCCATTCATGTCCTAACTCGACCTGCACATCATAAAAAAACCCACTTTCGCCTTAGCCATACACGAATTAACCCACTTTTTCCCTGAAAACCTTACCTTTCCACCCATATGCACCCTTTGCACATTTTTCAAGGTCATCCCATATCTTCGTGTCCCCCACCGTCGATCTTCCTACTGATCGGATGGTCTGCACTTCACCCAACTGATGTTACATGCTTGATCAATCATCACCATTAGATATCTTATACCAGATGTAACGATTATCACACATATTTCTCGAGCAACAAGTGAGAGGGATACCCGCCCAATAAAGGAAGTTTCCTCTCTCACCTCAACTACTACGTGGTGCCTAATGAATGGAATTGGGTGGGCTCCAAACTTTACCACTTACCACCCTATGACTGCCTAAGAGAAACGATTTCCCCTTGGGTAAAACTACTCCCAGGAATTATCCTTTGAACACCTCTACCGCCCAATAGTCATTCGATCTACCCATCCAAGATCTGACAACGTGGACTTATTCAACTCCCTCCACGACTCAAGCATTCAACGATCAATCTCCTCCATCCATTCCTCTCGATCCAACAACCCTCATTCACCATCACTGTATTTCACCCTCCGCCACCTGACCAACATCCTGACTGTTGATCCACCCCATCCAACAGTCCACATGCCCCCGTACCCCGCTTCCCATCAGTCACCTACGGAGGAAAGTTGTTGGTTCTGTCAGTGTTTATGATAGTTGGATCGTTGAACTGAAATAACGAAATACATGGCTGAAAGGGGAAAAACAATAGCGCGATGCAGCCAAACCAACAAAAATGGTCATGGTACATCGATGGCATGGGCAAGCCACCTGATAAAGTGGCGAAATTACTAGAATCTGACTACCGTGTTTGTTAGAAGTAGAGCCCTCTGAGCTCATGTTTGTCTAGTTATGGCATCAAGTAGTTAGAAGCCATAAGGGATAGATTAAGACATCTCAAGCCCTAGAGAGCCCCAAAGCATTGTAAAAAGCCTATAAATGACTCCAAGTTAGAAGGAATAAGGGTTCAACTTTTGGAGACTGTGGATACTTTGTTCCTCTCAATGTCTCATCTTCATTCCAATGATACAAGCTTCTTTTGTTGTTACATGTTTAATTTTCATCTTCCCCTCTGTTCTAAGCTTGCACATGAATAGTTTATTCATGTTTTCTTCTGTGTCTAATGCTAGATAATTGTCATCTTATCTTTTCGTTGATAAGTTAGAATTGCAAGCTTCGTTTACTCTCTATAGCTAGCCATTCATATGTGTTTATGTATGTATATGCTGGTACAGTCAAAATTCTCCACATATTCACTGAATCTATAAACTATTGAACATTATTGGTCTAAAGCCTTATCTAGCTGAGGGTGTTCATGCATGTCTGGAGTGAAAACAGAGTTGAAACAATCATCTGACTTGATCCAAACCCCAATCCATTCTAGTAGTTTAGAGAACGATATTGAAAATTTATATGTTACCAGGCATCTCCGATATACAACCTAGGAGATTTTCCTGGAGTGATAACATGTATCATTCAACCTCTTCTATTTGAAATGGATGGATTCTTCTGATAGTGAAGTTTCGCTTTTTGAAGCATCAACATCTTCATCGCCTAACAACTCTATTCATATTGATGAATATAACGGAAATTATTCCACTATGAATAGAAATTCAATTCTTCCACTTAGTCCTAATCCAAAGGACTATGAGAATAGCACTAATGAAAAATGGGATCAAGAATTTCAAATAAATAAAGAGTCATGGTTTCCACTTAGTCCTAATCCTAAGGATTATGAGAGCAACAATGATGAAGAGCATGATGACGAATTTCAAAAGAATGGAGTGTCACGATGTCCACTTAGTCCTAATCCTATGGACTATGGGAGTAGTAGTGATGAAGAGCATGATGACGAATTTCAAAAGAATGGAGTGTCATGGTGTCCCCTTAGTCCTAATCATATGGACTATGAGAATAGTAGTGATGAAGAGCATGATGAAAAATTTCAAAAGGATGGAGTGTCACAGTGTCCACTTAGTCCTAATCCTAAGGACTATGAGAGAAATAGTGATGAAGAGCATGATGAAAATTTTCAAAAGAATGGAGTGTCATGGTGTCCTCTTAGTCCTAATCATATGGACTACGAGAGCAGTAGTGATGAAGATCATGATGATATTCAAAAGAATCGAGTGTCATGTTGTCCACTTAGTCCTAATCCTATGGAATTTGAGATTAGCAGTGATGAAGAGCATGATGAAACATTTCAAAATAATGGAGTGTCATGATGTCCTCTTATCCTAATCTTATGGACTATGAGAGCAATAGTGATGAGTAATTTCAACTTAATAAAGTATCATAGTGTCCAATTAGTCCTAATCCTATGGACTATGAAAGTAGCAATGATGAAGAACATGATGAATAATTTCAAAAGAATGAAGTGTCACAGTGTCCACTTAGTCCTAATCCTATGGACTATGAGAGCAGCAGCGATGAAGAGCATGATGAAAACTTTCAAAAGAATGGAGTGTCATGGTGTCCTCTTAGTCCTAATCCAATGGACTATGAGAGAAGAAGTGATGAAGAGTATGATGAAGAATTTCAAGAGAATGGAGTGTCACAATGTCCACTTAGTCCTAATCCTAAGAACTATGAGAGCAGCAGTGATCAAGAGCATGATGAAAACAATTCAAAAGAATGGAGTGTCATGGTGTCCTCTTAGTCCTAATCCTATGGACTATGATAGCAGTAGTGATGAAGGATAGGATGAAGCACTTAGTCCTAATCCTAAGGACTGTGAGAATAACAGTGACAAAGGAGAGGATGTAGCATTTTCAGTATGTAAACAGTCACATTTTCGACGTAGTCATAATTCTTTGGACTATGAGAGTAGCACTGGAAATGCACATGAGGAAGAATATCCAATAAACATCGAGTCAAATTTTCTGTTTAGTCCCAATTCTAAGGACTATGACAATAGCACTAAAGAAGGGGAAGATGAAGAATATCCTCCAAGTCAGTATTTGAAAAGCACAACTGATCATAGTGTGGATAACATTCCTTAGATCGATGATGAAAATGCTTATACAAATGATGATCCAATGATGGAGATGTTGCCACGAAATATTGTATCAAGGAGTAGGAGCAGACCTTTTCATATCAATGTAAGATGTTCTAGTTATACAAGGGTTTGAGTAGAATATCTTACGAGAAGAAGTTCTATCAGCACTCTCATTTCCAGTGAATGTTGTCAAAAAGATTGCTTGAAACATATGGATTTCAAATTTGCATTAGAGAAAAGGAATAGATATTTGTCAATGACTAAAATAATGCAAAATTCATATTTATTTGGGTGCATGCAATTTACATTGTCAGGCTATGATTATCATATTGGGTCTTTATTTATCTGTAGAAAGACTTTCAAAATGGTTCATTCGATGGGTAATTTTTGTCTCTCGGGAATCCAAGAAAATTTGGAAAAGGATCCCACATTTTATTTAGAATTCATAAATGATAGTTTGGGCCATTATCAAATACTGCAATTTCATGGATGAGAGATTTCTTTTCAAAGCATGGAGAGTGTATGCCAAATAGAGAGACAATAAATATTCTAGATAATTTTTCAAGATGAGAAATCTACAACTTATACAAAGGATATGTAGAAGGTGCTGAGTGACATGGTCGGTTTATTATATATCAATATTTTGTGAAGGTATGGAAGAAAGAATTCCACAATGTCTGTATTCCTAAGAAGACAAGGATGGGGATTTACAGTACATGTGCTTCTCTTAAATAAAAAAAGGGACAAATGTGAAGGGTCGAAAAGAGGTAAGCATTCATAACTTTAACTTTCAAAATTGTATAGTCATCAACTATGAAAACGTATTTCTTAATGGATTTCTTTTATGTTGTGTAGATTCAACTGTCAAAGAACTTCAGGAGAATCACGAACAACAAACAAGTGAAAGGAAAAAGTTGTACAAGCATTGAAATAAGTGTTATGATAATTGATGGTATGGACCAAAAGAAAACACTTTTACCACATTTTGTTCGCACACCCAAAAATTTAAAGGAGGAAAAATTTATTCAGTATCACTTGGTCAGTTGTATGGTCTTCAATGGGAAAATGTTGCCAAGGGTGTACTTCATAGCTCCAAATATTCATAATGATGCAAATCTAACAATAACCATAATTCATGATGTGCTTTCTCATTGGTTTGGTAATCTTCCTAACATTTTATATCTACAATTGGACAACAGTTGCCATGAAAACAAAAATCAAGTTGTTTTTGGATATCTAACATGCTTGTTGAATTGAGAATTTTTTAGAAGGTAAAATTTGGTTTCCTTCTTGATGGGAACATTCATGACCATATTGATTAGATGTTTAGTCATTTTTCAATCACATTGAGGAGGAAGGAAGTTGGGAGCTTTCCATCATTAATTGAATGTATTAAGAAATCATACAAGTCAGAGCCTACTTTTGATGTGTTGGAAGAAACTGTTGACATGCAAAGGTTTATTCTGGGATTGCATGGTGAAGAGAAATGCATTGAACAACTTAATGACATTAGCTTCCAACATCAATTTCATATCAAAAAAATTGATGGGAAAACACTAATATGGGGAAAGAAGTATTCAACTACTACAAAATGGGCACCATCATCAGGTTTGGAATGTTTGAAGTTCATTCTAGATCATCCAATATTTGCATCAAAAATATTGTTATTACAATCAGGTGGTGAAGTTCATAATGCACGCAGATGGATAGAGATATAAATTATTCTGATTTCCTAGAAGAAATTAAAAAATGTATTAGATATACATATGAGTACTTTGACATTGTTGATTCAGTTTGGGAGGAGTGATTTTTCAATAATCAAAGGGATATCATTTCAACAACAACAAATGAAGATATACTTTGAAAAATCCATTTATTTAGCCACAAAATCTGTCAAATGAACATGAGGAAATAAATATTGTTGAACAAAAACAATCTCAAGGTATTATTAATTCTTCACAGGTAGAGGAAAGAGAGATGTATATTGGTTCCAGAATATCTCATGTGCAACGTGAAGCCATAGAAGACCTTTACAGGGGTTCAATACAGGATATTAAGGAGGGTTGCATGATCGCAGTGCTAGCAGATGGAGATCCCAATGGCTATCCATTCTGGGTTGCTAAGGTTATAAAGATATTTATACAAAATGAGGATGTTACAGGTGTTGAAGTATATTAGTATGCCACAAATACACACCCATTCAATGGTGTGTATAAGATAGAGATGGTAGTTGACAAAAAAAAATGGTGGAAAGAGAAAAGGAAAGGGTAAAAATATAAATCACCACCGCACAGACCTCTTAAAATTGGAGGATGTTGACATACTTTTTTATAACTTCAATTTAACCAATAGAGGAACTCTTTGCCTCAAGATGATAGATATTCTGAAAATGTTGTTACTAGAACGAACAGTGTTGAGATGGGAGTCTGCTGAAACCAGTCATAGATCCAGAAGAATTTTGAAACCTGAAATGGTGGGCATGCATGTGGACTCAGATGGGATGCTAGTTAATGAAAGAGAAGAATATGGAACATCTTCATTTACATCCAGTCATTCATCTGAAGATGTGAATTCTGATGGTGTGCAAGAAAATATGAGTGATTTTGAATAATTGTCTAATATAGTTTATATAGCTAATGTTTGCATCATATCTTGAAACAAAAATGTTGATTTCCATATGGTGTTAAATCAAAATTTATGAGTCATTTTGATGTTGTTGGATTATATGTCTTAATTATGATGGTTTTTATTGTTTAGGATATCTACAATGCAACATTAAATTAGAGACATAATGTATGTTTCGTTCAATATACAAATAATGAAATTTTGATTAAATTAATCATGTGATTTTTTCATAATGTCATGGTTTTTTAATTTTATGCTTGAAAAAAATCCAATTTTTTTTTGTATCATTAATGTTGGTTGAAAACAATTAGAATTTTAGCAATCTTTAGTGTGATGTTATTATATGTTTAACAAGATGGATGAAAACTAATAGAATTTTAATGTATTTCAAATCCTATTATTTTATCTTTATGGTCATTACTAAAACATGTTGAATTTATACTTAGAAAGAATATTTTTTCCTCATAAACATTTTTTTTTTGCACATAAAAATTCGGTTTTACTAGCATTTTTTTTAAATGTTGAAAATTGACCCTAAAAAAAACATCGTTCCACTATCAACACTTTTCGTTTTTAGGGTGTTTTTTGCACGAAAGTTTCGTTTTCACTGCCATTTTGAAAACATGTTCAAAATTGACCCTAAAAGAAAAACCATCGTTCCATTACACACACTTTTCATTTTTAGCAGTTGTTTTGATGTTTTTTCGGGGTTCTTTTGCCAGACTTCCCTTTTTGAGTTTATAGTTCCTGTTTCAATGTTTTCATTGTTTTTTGAAGATAAGGGTGATAGAGTAGCTTTCATTGATGGAAACGTTATAGTATGGAGTAAGAAGTCAAGCATAAATAATTCTAGAGTAATTGGTATTCGTGAAGGAGGACTTTACAGGTTCATATCTCCTCTTGCACAATCGTTGGTCCACATTGAAATCATCCCATGTGAACTATGGCATAGAATATTTGACCGTCTTCATTTCAAATTCCTTCCAACTCTAAGTTCTATAGTAGATGGAATCCCTGAATTAAAAGAAGATCATGAAGGATTATGTAAAGGATGTGCATTGGGTAAGTACACCAAGAGACCATTTGGAAGCATTGCTTCATGGTCAAAATAAATCTTGGATCTTATTCATTCTGATGTTTGTGGTCCTATGACTCCAAAATCACTTGGAGGTCATCTATATTATGTCACATTTATAGATGATCATTCAAGAAAAACTTGGGTTTACTTAATGAAATCCAAGGATGAAGTATTTTCCAAATTTAAAGTATTCAAAGTTGAAGTAGAGAACCTTGCGGAAAGGAGAATCAAGATACTAAGTTTTGATAATGGAGGAGATTATACATCCAAGGAAAAAATAGCCTTCTGTAAGGAGTCTAGGATTAAGAGGGAGTTGATAGTCCCATATAATACAGAAAAAAATGGAGTTGCAGAGAGAAAGAACCAATCCATTGAATAAAGTGTAAAAGAAATGCTGCATGATCAAAATCTACCAAAATGTTTGTGGGGAGAAGCCACTAAGATAGTTGTATATATTCAAAATCGAAGTCCCCACAAGTCACTAGAAGAAACCAAATGTGGATCATCTCCAAATGTTTGGTTTTCATGTATATACTCATATACTAAAGGACAAGAGAAATAATTTGGACCCTTCAGGCATGGGAGGAACATTTGCTAGCTATAGTAACTCCTTTAAAGCCTATAGGATCTACATAAAGGAAGGACATTTCATAGAAGTAAGTCGATACGTTATATTTGATGAAAGCATTGCATTCAAGAAATCTAAGGAACTTCCTATGGACTATGATGATGAAGAAATTACAATATTTGAAGAAGAATTCACAAGGGAAGAAGAAGGATCTAATCATGAAGATGAAGGCCCCAGTGAACCTATTAAACTTATGGTCATCCATGAATCAAGAAAGAGGCATAATTGGTTGAATCCTACACTACTTGATGCAGAGGGTCATAGAGTAGCTCAAGGCACATTCAAGGAAAAAGAGAATCCCAAACTATATTCTAGATATGCATCCTACGTGAAAAAACTAATAGAATCAAAGTCATCCACTTTTGAAGAAGTTTCCAATCATCAAGAATGGAAGGATGCCCCGAATGAATAATATCAATCTATAATGAAGAACAAATTTTGGGAGATCATGCCTAATCTCAAAGACAAATCTGTGGTGTCTTCCAAATGGATTTATAAGATCAAACATGCAACAGATGGAAGCATTTACAAGTATAAGGTAATATTTGTGGCCAAGGGTTTCTCTCAACTAGAAGGCATTGACTAGGAAGAGATATTTTCTCCAACATCAAGGTATTCAACTATATATTCATTGGTCTCTTTGGAAGCATCTATGGGATGGAACATCCATCAAATGGATGTCAAGGATACATTTATGAATGGCACAATTGATGAGGAAATCTATATAGAACAACCCTTGGGATTTGAAATTAAACAAAGAGAGGCATATGTTTGCAAATTGAAGAAGGAATTATGCAACCTCAAACAAGCACCAAGGGCATGGTATGCAAGGATGGATGCATACCTTCAGAGATTAGGCTTCAAAAAGAGTTTTTTCAATCTGAATATTTATATTAAGGTTGTGAAGGGTGATTCGATAATCATTCTTCCGTATGTGGATGATATTATCTTGACAAGTGTAGAAGGTTGAATTGAAGAATTCAAGAAGCAAATAGCATAATAATTTGACATGAAGGATCTAGGGCTTATGCATTACTATTTGGGACTAGAAGTATGAAAATGACTTAATGAAATTTATCTAGGTCAAGGTAAGTATGTGATCAATATGTTGAAGAGGTTTGACGTGATGGATTCCAAACCAGTGAAAACCCCAATGATCACTAGTTTTAAAATACTAAGGGGTTCTAAATTGAGCCCTGTGGATCCTTCCATGTATAGACAATTGGTTGGCTCACTGATGTACTTAGTGAATGCTAGACCAGACATATGCTTTGCAGTAAATTTTCTTAGCCAATTCTAAGTGGAGTCGAAGCATGATCCTTTGATAGCAGCAAAACATATTTTTAGATATCTGCAAGGAACCATACACTACTTCCTAAAGTACGATAAGAGGAATGATGTCCACCTGATTGGATGAACATAGTCCAACTGGGGAGGAAATGAACAAATGGAAGGAGCACTACAAGAGGGTGCTTCAGTTTATGATCCTTCATGATCTCATGGATGAGATAAAAGAAATACACATTTTCTTTAAGTATTGTTGAGGCAGAGTATATTGCAACATGTGAGGTAATTAGAGAAGCATTCTGGTTGAGCAACCTAGCCTATTAGAAGGACCAATAGACCCTACAATGATACATTATGATAAAACCAGTTGTATATGATTGCTAAATGAAGAAGTCAAGTGAATGCAGAAGCAAATTTGAGTATTCATCTAAATGCCAAAAAACTTGGTAGCCATATTTTCAAAAGGATAATAAATACTGGAAATGTAAATCTAGAAAGAACATGGAACGTGGACTTGCTTTGTCAGCATATGATCAAGAAAAAAAATTATATGTGGACAGTGGTTGTTCCAAGCATATGACTGTGGATAAAAGTAAATTCCTATCACTAAAACAAAAGGAAATAGGGAACAATGTAATTTTTACAACAATTCCCCAGCAAGAGTTAAGGGTAAGGACATATTTATTCTTGATGAAAAGACTAAAGCCCAAAATTTCTTGTATGTAGAGGGTCTCAAGCACAATTTTCTTAGTGTGAGCTAGATGTGTGATAATGGCTATAATGTGACCTTTTGATCCAAGGAATGTGAGATCAAAGATGAAGAAAATGGAAACGTGGTAGGAAAGGTAGTCAGAACTCACAATAATGTATATGTGTTTGATGACTCCATAGTGAGTTGTTACTTGAGCAAGAAAAATCAAAACCAACTGTGGTCCATGAGACATGGTCATATGAACTTTAACAATTTGATAAAAGTCAACAAGATAGGAGCAGTAAGAGGATTTCCAAGACTGTCAAGGCCTGATAATTGAATCTGTAAGTCTTGTTAATTTGGCAAGTAGACCAGGACTCACTTTAAGACAAAACAATTCTATTTATCTACACCATTGGAGCTAATTAACACAGATATTTGTGGCCAAACCAAAATAAAAATCCCTAAAAGAGAGAAGTATTTCATGTTGCTTATTGATGATTTTATGAGAGCCACATGGAAAATGCTCTTAAAAGAAAAATCAGAAGCAATTAATAATTTTAATACATTTAAGCCTGAAATAGAAAATGAGAAAGATATAAAAATAAAATTCTTAAGATTATATAGAGGAGGAGAATACACTTCAAGAGAGTTTGAATAATTATGTGAAGATCATGGTATATAGAAAGGCAATATTTTGTAGCCAAATCTCCACAACAAAATGGAGTAGCTAAGAGAAATAATAAAACAATCCAAGAGATGACAAGAGGTATGATGGATGAAGAAAAAATACCTCACACCTTTTGGGGGGAATGGTGTAGGGTAAACAACCCCGCACATATAGCCATAGTATGCATTCACACCATGATGCATCTACAACTGTCCCTGGATATTTAACTCAATGAAGGAGTCAAACCTACAGACCATAAATTGTCAATGGCCATCTTACACAGTTCTTGTGTATAGGAACATCAATCACCCTACCAATACTTCCTCTCGAGACTATATATGAAATCCCATTTATTGGCGCTTTTATTCCTTTCATAATCCTTACACAAAGGGTTAACACACAATATACATATTTTCTGCTTTGGTTATGGCCTTAGCACAAACCTCAATATTAAAACCTCATCGCAATGTTCAATGGTCATACACATATGAGCCATCATCCCTCCAACTCCGATATTCCACTATCGGAACACTAACACATAATTTCACATTAAAAAGCCTGTGCCATATAAACTATCGAAAATATTAAATATTGGGAATACAAAGGAATCACCACTCTGAACCATTATGTTGGATTTCAAATCTTATATATTCACATTCATGAATATCATTGGGTCCACCTTCCTAATTCTCTGATCTTCGAACCTTCCAATGTCGGTCACCGATAAATCCCTACGTCGATCACTAATATATCGCTATCGGGGATATCGAAACTCCGCTAACTGTTGACCCTTGTCACCTCTGATCACCGATATGTGATTTAATCGTGACCGTTGATCTGGCCACGATCGAACAGTCCACGATTAATCACGACTGTTCATTGCACTTCTCCAAGCCTCAATTGTAACTAAATATCAATCGTTGATTTACCAGATCTAACAGTTTCTAAGTGTTATTACTTAATTCCTATATTGTCTATTTACTTTGATCTTACACTATTTTCTTCAGTTCTTATGGATTATGGGGTTTGATAAAGGTTTTTCCTTACGCCTTTGCTATTCCATTGTGTCTCCTTGTGGCTTAATCGCTCATGCCCCTTAAGGCTTTGCCTTAGTGCTTCAATGGTTTCAAAGGATTCTCCAAGATCCTTTGTCTCATTCTCCTCTGTGTTCCATTTGATTCTGTCTTGGCCAAATTTCACTACACTATTCTACTCATTCACAGCTCACTCTTCCTTCTGAGCTTAAACTGCTCACACTCCTTTGATCTCTCCAGAGCTTCTCTTTTCTTCCTTAATTGGATTCAAAGACCCCTATTTTTTTATTCTTTTGAATCATTTTACGCCTCTATATATCCTTCAGGATTCTGCCTACAATCTCCTGCAACAAAGCCTGCAATTCAAGTAATTCATTCATGAAACATTCTTCAATACTCTGACACTGTCATAAATAAACTCTAAATATATATTAATGCAAAAGACAGAGATTACATGCAAGACTCCTCGGTCTTGCTCACACACCTACACAAGCCAGATTCTACTATTAGTGGCCTCCTCCCCTACCCGTAGGCTCACATATGTTTACATGGAAACTGGGATTGGATTATTGATCCCATCCTTTTCTTAAATCACTCAATAAAGCCCTAATCTCATTACATATGTACATACATGGCATACTTTATCCACTCCATCTTTTGTCTGTTTTAAAACAGAAAAGCCCCATGTTTCCCTTTTATTCCTAAAAACTCTCCCTTGCTCCTAGGATCATGGAACTACTCGTGTTCTCATTTATTTGTTTTGAGAGCATTTACATATTCTCCCATTTATAGTAAAATCACACTTAAAATCCTAAATATTACTTTGACTTGGAACTTAGGAAACTAATTCCTAAAATCCATGACCCCCTATGTCTACTATTTACAATTGTTAGGTCCCTATAATATTAGTGATGCCCCCATTACTATTGTACCCCTATTGTCCCGTTGAATTCTAAGGTGTTCAACTATCTTTTCTATCTTTTTGTGAGCTAGTTTCATAACATTTGGTATCAAAGCTTTGGATTCTAGTGTTTCACTGCTCCAAATAGGTCATCCTGGCATTTTCACTATAACTTTTGTTCTGATACATTTCAGAAGTGAAACAAAAAACCCATTTGAGAAGAAATCGCGTGAACCTCTGTTCTGAATTTCAGAGCTTTTCGCACTATATTTGTGGATATATTATCTGAGGAAGTTGGCCTTTTTGCAGACTCCTGAATTACATTCCAAACAGGTGACCTTGGGAAAATCATCATAACTTTTGTTTCTAGCATCAAATTGAAATTTCGTAAGAAGTTACAAAAATAGGATAAACTATAGTTTCTTGTATATATTTTTCAGATACTAAGGTTAGAACAGTGACACATGGAAATTCATACAATTTCACTCTTCTGGAAAGGTCTACAATGAGGTCATCTTGGGAAATTGTGCATAACTCTGCCTTGGAGAATCTAAATTCGATCATACTGGTGCCATTAGAAAGAGGACACAGAGGGCTACTAGAAATAGCAATTTTAAAACTGGATGAGCCCAGATTACAGAGATACATTAGATTCAATATCGAGCTCCTACAAAGTGAAAAAAGGTGTGCAGTTTTTTTTATTTATTTTTGCATAAGCTTGGTTTGAAAAATTAGTTTGAAGGAATTCAAAGGGCATAGTAAAGCATTATTATTGGTAATTGATGCCTCAAGGAAAGAAAATGCAAAAACCTAGTAAGAAATCTAAAAATTCTAGCATGACTCATGAAAAAGAGGAAGAAATGCAACATGATATATCAAAATTACGAGACCAAGTGCAACAAATTTCACTTGCACAAAAAGTAACAGAATCTAAGATGGATGGTTTAAAGAAAGATGTAGAAGCTAAGATGGATGGTTTAAAGAAAGGCATAGAAGCTAAGATGGATTGTTTAAAGAAAGGCATAGAATCTAATATGGATGGCATGGAAGCTAAGATGAATGCATGGACACTAAATGGATGGCATGGATGATAAGATGGAAGAATTGAAGATATAAATTTGAATAAGTTGCTACAAGAAATGGTCACTAAATGGTGAAAGGGTAGTAAAAGAAACTCATGATGAAGAACAAAAGAAATTTTTAATCATGATTTCATAGACTCTAATGTAGGATCGAAGACCCACCATATTCCAAAAATCGATATGAGGAAGTTTGATGGCAAGGATCCCACAACATTGATACTACAGATGGAGTAATTGTTTGATCTCAATAATGTGCAAAACACACAAAATGTACGTATTGCAACTTTATATTTGGAACCAAATAAATTTGTATGGTATCAATGGCTTTGCTCTGGTAAAAAAATTATCACTTGGGCAATTTTTACAGAAGAAATGACAACACATTATGAGGATACAAAAAGCAACACTTTTTTTAGCCAATTGATAAGTCTCAAACAAAAGGGTTCAATGATGGAGCACATTGAGGAGCTCCAAAAATTGAACATAAGGGTAAAAAATATTCCAGAGGAGCATAGGATAGATGTTTTCATAGGGACTTTAAAGGACAATATCCAACATGATGTTCGCCTTTGGGAACCTGATTCATTAGAGAAGGAATTCAGGTTAGCAAGAAAAATGGAAAGCAATTATGGCAACCAGGAAGCCTACCACTCACAACTATAAAGATGGAAGTGTTTTTGCCCCTGGCCTTCCACAACCTATAAGGTTGAAATCACAACATTTGGAAGAAAAAAGAGCAAAAGGGCTTTGTTACAATTGTGATAGCAAATACACTAAAGGTCATAAGTGTGCTGAGAAGAAATTATTCTACATATATTGTGAAGAGGAAGAAGAAAAGGAACAAGAAAGGTTAAAAGAAGAGGATATACCCTAGGAACAAAGCCTAGATAAAGAATAAATGAATCCGACCATTTCTTATAATGGATTGGCTGGAATTACCACTCCTCAAACCATCAAGATAGAAGGACATATCAAGAAGAAAAAGGTAATAGTGTTGACTGATTTAGGAAGTACCCACAATTTTATTCATTGTAAGATAGCAAAAGAATTGAATTGCTTCCTATATCTAGCACCAGAGTTTCAAGTGATGGTTGCAAATGGAGGAATGATAAATTACTCTGGAAAGTGCCATAATATCAAGCTATCCATGGGAGAATATGTATTGAATAGCCCAATAAGTTCCATTCCAATGGGAGGTGCTAATGTTGTACCAGGAGTCCAATGGCTACAATCCTTGGGTACACTAGCTTTTAACTTTCAAGAAATTTTCATGAAATTTTATGCCAAAGGAAAGGAAGTTGAATTAAGGGATATTGTAGGGAAAATCGGAAAGATAATAAGTTCTAACGGTATGACAAAGCTTATAAAAAAGGAACAACGAGGTGTAATTGTACAATTATGTTCGCTAGATGATTCCACATTGAAATCATCTATTTCTCCAAATCTCCAAAAAGTCTTGGAAAATCATTCCAAGGTATTTGATACTCCCAAAGGTGTCCCACCTATTTGTGATCATGATCATGCTATTAATTTG
Source organism: Pinus taeda (assembly GCA_000404065.3). Classification (NCBI taxonomy): domain Eukaryota; kingdom Viridiplantae; phylum Streptophyta; class Pinopsida; order Pinales; family Pinaceae; genus Pinus; species Pinus taeda. The sequence goes on along the minus strand of APFE030588095.1, from coordinate 124,415 downwards.
ATTCTAGGAAATGTTCCTCCAAACATCAGGCCGTACATATATTCATATGCCCAAAAGATTGAAATTGAACATATGGTTGCAAAAATGCTTGAGGCTGGTATAATTCAACCTAGCCAAAGTTCTTTCTCTGCTCTAGTAGTATTGGTGCAAAAGAAGGATGGATCATAGCACATGTGTCTGGATTATAGGGAGCTCAATAAGCTCACTATTAAAGATAAGTTTCTCATTCCTATCATTGATGAATTATTGGATGAATTGCATGGATCAATTTACTTCACCAAGTTAAATCTTTGTTCAAGATATCATCAAATCAGAATGAAGAATCAAGACATTTTGAAAATAGAATTTATAACTCATGAGGGTCACGATGAGTTTTTGGTCATGCCTTTTGGCCTTACCAATGCACCTTCTACATTTCAAGGTTTGATGAATTCCATTTTCAAGCCCTTCCTTAGAAAATTTGTGTTAGTATTTTTTGATGATATACTAATCTACAACAAGTATTGGAAGGATCATGTTGAACACATTGAAAGGGTGCTATAAGTATTGGAGGAGAAACAATTATATGCAAAAGGATCCAAATGTTTCTTTGGAGTACAAGAGGTGGAATATCTGGGTCATATTGTATATCATGAAGGAGTTAAGGTAGACCCTAGAAAAATTAAAGCCATTAGGGAATGGGAAATCCCCACATCCATAAAGAATTTGTGAGGATTTCTTGGGTTGACAGGGTTTTATTGCAAGTTTGTTAAGAATTATGGGAAAATAGTAGCACCTCTAACAACATTGTTGAAGAAAGATGCATTTTCATGGACTCTAGAAGCAATAAAGGCCTTCGAACATCTTAAAGAGGCAATATGCCAAGCACCGGTCTTAGCTACACCAAACTTCACAAAAACCTTTATTGTGGAATGTGATGCTTTCAGAAATGAAATTGATGTTGTTTTAATGCAAGATGAAAGACCCATTGCTTTTGAAAGTCGTCCAATCAAGGGAAATTATTTACACAAAGCTATTTATGAGAAGGAAATGTTGGCAATACTACACGCACTTAAGAAATGGTGACCCTACCTACTGGGAAGACACTTCAAGGTAAAAACAGATCATGATAGCCTTAAATACTTTTTAGAGCAAAGATTATCCTCTGAAGAACAACAAAAATGGGTCACAAAGATGTTGGGTTATGACTTTGAAATATGTTGTGGCAGATGCACTCTCAAGAAAGGATGAGGATGTGGAAGCATTGTTGTGCGCCATTTCTATTATCCAAGAAGATTGGATAAATGAAGCAAGGGAGGAATGGAAGAATGATGAAGAAGTGTGGGAACTTATTCGAAAGTTACAACACGATTCCAGTACATCTGATACATTTATCTAGAAAAATGATTCATTGTGGTACAAAGATCGCTTATACCTCTGTAAGAATTCCCAACTCAAACAAAATATTCTTCTGGAATTGCATGCTTACCCCTTAGGAGGGAAATCAGGATATTTAAAAACTTACCACAAGGTTACGAAGGAATTTTTTTGGGGTGGCCTTAAATCGGATATTCAAAATTTTGTGGCAGAATGTTTGGTATGCCAACAAAATAAATCTAAAACAATTAAGACACCAGGTCTATTACATCCTTTATCCATTCCAAGCCAATGTTGGGAGGAGGTTCCAATGGATTTTATCACAGGTATACCCAAGTCTAAGGGAAAGAGTGTCATCATGGTGGTAGTTGACAGACTTACCAAGTATGCACACTTTTGTGCTTTATCACATCCATTTAAAGCCAGTACAGTTTCTACGGCATTTACAGAAACAATTCAAAAGCTGCATGGAAACCCAAAGATAATTGTAAGTGATAGAGATCCCATTTTTACTGGAAATTTTTGGACAGAATTATTTTCTTGTCTTGGTACTCAGTTAGCTCATCGCTCATCATATCATCCTCAATATGATGGGAAAACTGAGATAGTAAACAAATGTTTGGAAGGATATCTTCGTTGCTTTATATCTGATAAATAGACACAATGGGTCAAATGGTTGCCTCTGGCTAAATGGTGTTATAACACTTCCTTCCATACTGCAACAAAAATGACCCCATTTATGGCACTTTATGGATATTAGCGACCATCCATCACATCATATTTAAGAGAAAATTCTAAGGTTCAAGCAGTGGAACATCACTTGAGCATCAACAACAAGTTCTCCAACTCTTAAAGGATAACCACGTATTGGCACATAATAGAATGAAACAATAGGCAGATCAACATTGCAGTGAAAGAAGTTTTGATGTAGGTGACTAGGTATTCCTATGGCTACAACCATATAAACAAATGTCCCTCAAGCAAGCTAAAAAGGATAATAAATTGTCACCAAAGTATTATGGTCTGTACAAGGTGTTGCAAAAGATTGGTACTATGGCATACAAATTGGAGCTTCCTGCAACTTCTCAAGTGCACCCAGTTTTCCATGTTTCATGTTTAAAGAAGGTTATACGTGACAAGCTCCCATTTCAAACAATATTACTAGAACTTGACGAGGAAGGAAAAAATATATTGGAACCAGAAGCAGTCATAGAAACAAGAACTCGATAGCTATGAAATCGATCCATTTCAAAGTATCTCATCAAGTGGAAGAACTTATCCGTTGAAGATTCCACATGGGAGGATGATAATTTTATATAGAAGCATCCAGAACTACTCAAGCATTGAGGAAAACACTTTTTTGAAGGAGAGGGGCATGTTAGGACCCGATAATACTAATGATGCCCCCATTACTATTGTAGTTGTATCCCTTATTAATATTGTTGTGCTCCTATTGTCCCCATATTATTATTATTGTGCCCAATAGAATCCCTCTATTGTTATTTTTGTACCTTTATATTATTATTTTTAGGTCGGCTTGGTTATATTGTGACCCCTTAGACTCTTATATGTAGAAAGGAGGTTTTGTCATTTATATCATCCAAGAATTGTTCATTTGTGTAATGTAAAGGAGGTTTCCCCCTCGAAGAGGCTAAATTCTAAGGTGTTCAACTATCTTTTCTATCTTTTTGTGAGTTGGTTTCATAACAAAAATGATTTTCCTTGGGCTAAATGCTCCTGCATCAGACTCCCAAAGTAGAAAATGTTCATGATCTCCTGATCATGTGTCTTTTGGTCTTGGTCTTCCTGGATCCCATACTTTGTTATGTAACTGTCCATATGCTTTGTTCCTTTGTTGTTGATATATTTCTATTGTCTTCTTCTTCTCGTCAATCATATTCAACTTCTAATTGATCTTCCTTCCTGCTGCTACCATTTTCCTCCATATGAACTGTTGCATCATCAGCTGCCATATTTCTTCAATTTTTATGTCTACCATATTTTTGGGTTGGTCCATATTCTACTTTATATTTCTTTTTTCCAGGTTGTTGTTGTTGTCTTCTATGCTGGCTTTGCTTACTACCATTGTAGATATTGTTGTAGACTTTGCCTCCACTTTTTCCTTGCTTGCTATGCTGACTTCTGCATGGCTTGCTTCTATTTTTGGTTTGCTTGCTCTTGCTTCAATGCTTGTTGTGACTCCTATGCTGACTTCTCTTTTACTTGCTGCCTCCTTATCATCCTTACCCTCTTTCATGATTAACTCATGATTGTTTAGAATTCTTTCTAGCAAATTAACTTCTCCATTCTATGGATTGAATTCTTCCACAAAATCTCCTTCTTCCATCTTTATTTGGTTGTTCAATGTGCCAAATCTCCTCCATTATCTGCAACAAAACCTCCACAATCAAAACACTGGCTAAAATAAAAAACATAAGGCTATTGTGCCTTCTGGCAACAGTTTAGTTTACTGCTCTGTTTCCTCTTTCTCCTCTGTCATCACATCAATATGCTGATTCGAATTCTCAGCAGAATTCATGAGACTGTCAGTTAGTCCCTCTTCCACACCATCTGTTCTAATGATGTCTTCTTGCTTAGGTTCACAGTGGTGAACTTATCCTCCTTTAACATGTTGCTAGTTATCTTTATTTTGAAATTGTTTAATTCCATCTTCAAACAACCTCTGCTCAATCTCTTTGATGACAGACTCATATGCATTCATGCTTTTTAATGAACCAAAAAAAAAATTATTGCATCTTCCTGTCTCCATGGCTACTTGAGACACGTCTTCTTCTTTAGAAAATGTAACTGCATCTTCTGTTCTACCATCATATTCTCTCATCAGTTTCTCCGGCAATTTAATTTCTTCTTCACACTTAGTAAGCACTTCATCACAATGCTCTCTTCTTCCAGCTTCATCCTTCACATGTTGTGTTATAGTATTAGAATATTGTCTTCCTTTGACCCTTGTACTCTCAAGGTCTTTTTGTTGTAGCAAATCATTACTTCCCTCATTCAAGAGGTCTTCTCCATTATACTCTATTCTACTAAAATATTCCTCCAGACTTTTGACATCTTCAAAAGATTGTCCATCCTCTTCAAAACACTCCTTTATTAGTGTTCCTTTTCCCAAGGTTAAATCCTTTGCATAGGATTCATAATTATTAACATCTTTCAGTAGATTTCCTTCTTCCCTACTGTCTGTCTTAACAGTTTCCATGGCTATCTCCACTGTGCCTATCATCATAGTGAATTGATGATCCTTTACTATGTTTTCAGCTAACATAGTCTCTTCTTCAAATTTGCCTTCAGTCCCTTGTTGTTCTAAATCATTCAGATGATTCAGAAATTTTGCAATTGTCTCCTCTTAAATCTCTTCAATCCCTTCACTTTGTTTCATGATATCTTTCTCCAACTATATATGAGATCTATCTATCTCATCTTTTCCCAAAATAGAATTTTGATTTTGTTGATCTTCTTCCTTCTTCATGACAATATCAGCCAATTTTCCTTCTTTACATGTTTCACCTGCATACATACACAAATTGTCAGTTTTAAAATCATTAGAACCCTTGGCCTCACTTGAAGTTTCAGTCTTCAAGTCTTCATCTTTACTTTCTCCTAGAAATTCTCCTTGTTCTAGTTCACAAATGGATTCTTCTATTTCCAACTCAACTACCTTGAGTTTTTCCTTCAACCACTTCACTTGCTTTTGTTGTAGCCTTCTTTGTATTTCATGCCATTCCACTGGCTTCTTCCTCAATACCCATCCTAGTCTTTGGCTTTCCTTGAGCATTCTCCTTAATGCAATGAATTGTTCTTTTAATTCAACAACCTCTTTGTCAATTTCTTCTTGAAACATCCTCTTGACATTTGCTTTGGCATCTTATTTCTTATATCCTCTGTTGTGGTTTCTCTATGAACCTTTGTTGTGACTATCAATAGTCATCTTCTTCTCTTCTTTCTTCATGAGCTCATTTTCAACAAGCCTTTGTAACAACTAGTCCTCTTGGCTGCAATCTTACATCACTAAGCTCTCCTCACTCAATATTTTGGTAAGCACGGGTCCTCTGTTTGGAACCTCTTCTCTTGAGTAACACCTTTTCTCCTTCTAGGCTTCTGCAAACTCTCACTTCCTCTTGAGAACACTTCAGCTATCCTCTATGTCCAATTTCTTGTTGGATTCTTCAGGTTCACTGCCACTTCTTCTTCCAAGTGTTCTCCTTACTCTCTCTTCAAGAACACATATGTTCTTCTCTCACAGCTCTCTTGCTGTCACCTATGCATTAGTATAAAACACACATTTTTAATTTAAAATAGAACATACCTTTAAGATCTTAGCATGCTCGAAAAAAAAAACCCTAGCCTCTGCGCTCTGCTCTCTGCAGCAAATGCTGAGACCTGCGCCCCTACACCTACCAGATTGCCTCCCTGCATAGCGTCGCTAGCCGTCCAGACTTCGGGCGTCTGGTAAACCATACGTCATGGCCTTCCCGGCGGGAGGGGCGGGGCCTGTTCCCCCCACTCCTCCAGAATCCCGTTCGTCGGACTTCTTAGCATCTTCCGTACCCATGTTTCCTACAGGCAACTCCTCCGGACATAATCAGAGCTCAGCACAGACTGACGCAGAAGTGGAGCATACAACTACACGTGAAAAGGAGGCAAACGAACCGAGGGCGTCACAACCAAAAGCGACTTCGGCTACCTGCATTCCAAAAGCCACATAATGGATCAAAGTTGAGCTCCCCAGTCATCGAATCAATGGAGAAATACAATACATGAAGGATCACGCACTCATTGGAAAATTTCTCAGCTTCTGGCCAACTGAAAAAGCCCTACACGGGTGGATCGCCTCAAAATGGAAGCCCAAAGGACAAGTCTCCCTGTTACTAGGCCCCAAGGGCTTCTTCACTGCAATATTCTACTGCCTGGAGGATAAATCTTGAATATTTGAGGGAGGTCCGTACTTCTTCAACTCCTCGGGTATTTTCCTTCGTGACTGGAAACCCAGGTTCAATCCAGATACAGAGGATCTCAGTCATGCTCCAGTCTGGATTCGCATGTATTCCCTACCTGTAGAGTACTGGAAAGAAGAAACATTAAAGGACACTGGCGATAGCATCGGAACCTTAATCAAAGATGCAGAGGAAACAAAAAATAGAAGATGCACCTCCTACGCTAGTATCTGCATCCAGATGCATCTTAAAAAAACTCTTGCAGACTCGGTAATTCTCTTTCATGATGATTTTGACTGGATTCAACCATTAGACTATGAACATATCCCTTTTCGATGCCGCAAATGCCATGAACATGGCCATCTTTATATGGATTGTCCCCTGAACATTCAGATCAAATCTTCTGCTAACGAGGCTAATAAAGATTCTGAAGGCTTCACTAAGGTTCCCAATCACCGTAGGCATGCCAAAAATCATTCTACTACACCCTCTAGTCCCAAAAAGGCTAAATCCCAAAACCGATTTCAAATCCTCACCCCTCAAGACCCCTCAGATAAGCTTTCGAATGACTCTCAGGTTTCCCCATCTCGACCATGTTCATCCCAGCATCTCAAAAATCCTCTGGATCCATCTTCCTCCACGCCCTCCAGATTCCCTCTCTCCTCGGATTCGAAAATACCGGCTTTAGACACTGACATGCAGCCCTCAGCAATGGATCTTGATGCAGCTTTAGCACTTAGTCTGCAAGATGGAGGTACAGAGGATCATCAGAACATCCCTATAAAAATGGAGGAAGACCCAGAGACTCTGAGTGTTGATGGATTGGACATTCTCAAACTTGAAACAACGTGCAAGAAGAAAGAGTACAAATCAATACCTCCATGGGAAATAGATCGTCTGGAAGGGGTTCTCATCAAAGCTCAACACAACAAATGTCTAGGCATACAAGCAGGTAGTCCATGGGATGGAAAGAAAATCCTAAAAGAAACAAAGAAAAGAGGGCACAAAACCGATCTGCAAAGAACTATCATTCTAGGAGAAATCCTAATGGAATCAGGGAGATTCCCAAAGCTGACGAAGTTATACAAGCCCCAACCCCACTGTTCCTCATGAAGATCATCTCCTGGAACATGTGAGGGCTCAATAGCCCCTCAAAACACAGAATGTTAAAAAATATGATTCAGTTAGAGAAACCAGCCATCGTTTTTCTACAAGAAACGAAAAGTACTAATGCGTCCCTCGAAAGGATCCTCAACAAAGCATGGAACGGTAGTCGCTCAGTTTCAGTGGATGCGGTAGGGGCCTCTGGGGGACTTTCAATAGTCTAGAATCCGCAGATCCTTACGCTTCAGGATTTTCATGCCACTCATAATTTCATCCAAGCTACATTTCATCTCATAGGGACGGATCTGCACGGTCTTCTCACCAACACCTACTTCCCGCAAGATTTACATTCAAAATTAGAAGTGCTGGATGCACTAACATCGCTTAACTCTACCAGACAGTACCCTCTATGGATCAGCGGGGGAGATTTCAACATCATCACGAATCTAGGGGAAAAAAAGGGAGGGCGCATGAAGTTAGAAGATGATAGCACAGGATTCAAAGAGTTCATTCAAAATAATCAGCTCATAGACATTCAAACCTCAAATGGCACGTACACCTGGACAAACAAACGAAGGGGAATACATAATATTGCTTCTAGGCTTGATTGGTTTCTCATTTCAAATAATGCCATTCATAAGGGAGGAGATTTTCATGCCTCCATACTACCTCAAGGCGGCTCTGATCATTGGCCCATAATGCTTCAATGGACACGTCCAAGTAAACAATGCAATCGCCCATTCCGCTTTGAGGCCTTCTGGTTCACTCATCTCGACTTCAAAGAAGTGGTTCGAGCTGCATGGAAATCCTTCATCCCCCCAGTAGGTGCAAAAATGTTCCAATTTCAACAGAAACTCAGACACCTCAAGCAAGTGCTTAAAGTCTGGAACAAAACCCAATTTGATAACATTCTGGAAACTAGGAAAAAATTGGAGCAGAACATGTGTTCTCTACAGCAAACCATTATACTAGAGGGAAGAACAGAAGAACTAGCAGATAAGGAGCACTCCCTCTGGACAGAAATAGAAGCTCGAAGGCTACAAGAGGAAATCCTCTGGCACCAAAAATCCAGAATAAGGTGGCTAAAGGAAGGGGAAAAGAACACAAAATTCTTTCATCGATCCACCATTCAATGACGAATGCACAACAATATTGCCTTCATCAATAAAAGCCAAGGGGACAGATTAGAAAAGCATGAAGATATTGAAAAGGAATTCAAAGAATACTTCCAGGAAGCACTCAAAGAACAAACATGGAGTAGATCATCAGCCATAAGATCTGTCACGCAGCACATCCCCAAGATAATCACGGAAGATCAAAATCAAAATCTATTAAAACAAGTCTCCATGCAGGAAGTAGAAGAGACAATGGCTCAACTAAAATATGGTAAGGCTCCTGGACCTGATGGTTTCACCTCCAATTTCTTTCATGAATTCTGGGAATTGATCAGCACTGCAGTCTGGGAATTAGTGGAAGAATCTCGCTCTATGCACTGGCTCCTACCCTCCCTTAATTCCACCTTCATTGCTCTGGTACCCAAAGGAGAAGAATCAAACACGCTAGACAAATTCAGGCCGATTGCCCTCTGTAATGTCATCTATAAGCTTATATCCAAAGTAGTGGCTAATAGGCTCAAACCTCTTCTACCTCTTCTCATCCTACCGGAACAGGCGGGATATGTCGAGGGGCGTCAGATAATGGATGGCATCATTCTTTCTAATGAGGTGATCCACTCTTTAAAAATTCTAAAAAAACCAGGTATGATTATGAATCTTGATCTTTCCAAAGCTTTTGACAAGCTCAGTTGGGAATATATCCATCAAATGTTGTTAGCCTTCGGCTTCAATGCCACCTAGACCCGCTGGATAATGAATCTCATTACCTCTCCCTGCTTCTCGGTTCTCCTTAATGGCTCTCCTTCTCTGCGCTTCCGTCCGTCAAGAGGCATTCATCAAGGGAACCCCCTTTCCCCTTTCATTTTTGTTCTCATGGCGGAAGGACTAAGGCGCCTCCTTCACCATGTTGTTTCTTCTCAAGCGATCAAAGGCATAGCGCTCCATGGTCTCCATCCCTTATCCCATCAACAGTTCGTTGACGACACGATGCTCTTTGGTCATCCTTCTTCTCAAGAAGCCAAAGCCTTTAAAGCCCTGCTCTCACTCTTCTCTGAAGCCTCTAAAACCTCGATCAATGCCACCAAATCCCAGCTATTCTTCTTCAATACCCCTGTCTCCACTCAAAGAAACATTGCTCGCATCCTGGGATTCTCTATTGCTGTGTTGCCCTCCAAATATTTGGGCGCTCCTCTCATGGTCTCAGCCCTTAAGCATGCGTCTTGGCGTACGCTGTTGGATAAACTGGAAGCCAGACTTTCCTCTTAGACTTATCGATCGCTCAACATATCTAGTCGGCTCATTTTGATCAAATTCGTCCTCCAAGCTATGCCTCTGTATCTCTTCTCTATATTAGCAGCTCCCAAATGGGTTCTCAAAGCCATTTGTAACCTTCAAAGGAGTTTTCTATGGGGCTCAACAGGACTCAACAGGAAATGAGCTCTTGTCAAATGGACAGAAGTCTGCCAGACGAAATCGAATGGTGGACGAGGACTACGGGATCCCATACAAAGCAACTACACTATGGGAGCGAAGATATGGTGGAATTGGTTAGTGAAGCCACACATTCCTTGGGAAAAGCTATGGCAAGCCAAATATGCGCCCAGAAGTCAGTGAGATGAGCTAATCAGAATTAGTCCTAGTATCTCAGGCTCCATGATATGGAACGCTGCCAAAATACACAGCGCCTTCATCCAAGAGAACAGCTTTTGGGAAATTCACTCGGGTAACTCGGCGGGGTTTTGGGAGGATTCATGGCAGCAGTTACCAAAAATGGCCTCGATCTTTCATAAACCTCTCTGGTAGAACCATATGCAGCATACCAATCTCACTAATGTCTCTCAGTTCTGGCAGCAGCAAGCGCTTCAAGAATTCCAACAATGGAAACCCGCAAGATCTTGGCAGACAGATTGGCATGGAGAGACTTATGCAGAAATAGAACAGGAGCTTAGTCATAAAAAAATCAAGCATTCGAACCAGCAGGACAAACTGAGGTGGGGCTACACTTCAAAAGGGATCTTCACCACCAAAGAAGATTATATAATTCGCTATGATCATATCCATATAGATAAGGATCAGCTATGGAATCACATATGGTAGTCAAGACTATGGCCCAAGGTATCTACCTTTCTATGGCTCTTAAGCAAGAGACGCATCTTAACCTGGGATAATCTACAAAGAAGGGGCTTGATAGGTCCCTCAAGATGCCCCAACTGCACTATCCACTCGGAAGCCATCCTGCATCTCATGGAGACTTGCCCTCTTGCTACTCAGCTCTGGGATGAAATCGACCAATGCAACAAAAGAGCAGGAAACCGTCAGGGAGACTTAGCTAACACTCTTAGAACATGGCCCAAGCACCCTTATAAAAGCCCCATTCTGAATTCTTTATGGAACCTCATTCCACAGTTTCTTTACTGGATTTTATGGAAGGAACAAAACAACGGAGTCTTCAACAACAGTAGATGACCTGTAGAAATCCTCTGGCTCCTCTTAAAGCAAAACCTCCAAGAAACTTTGGCGCTCCGATCATGGCTAGAAACTAACTGGACGAATTCCCCTCAAGAGCAGCTCATCTGGAACTCCTGGAATCTTAACATATCTTGTGCCCCTCCTGATAATTCCAGTCCCACTCCCAAGTCCGTCTCCCCCTTACATTGGTCCCCCCTACCATCTCATCTTTCAAATTGAACTTTGATGGTGCAGCTAAAGGAAATCCTAGACCGGCAAGATATGGAGGAGTAATCAGAAATGACAGAGGAGTAGTTAAGTACATATACTATGGTTCGATAGGCAAAGACACCAACAATGTTGCGGAATTGGAAGGCATGTGGAAAGGGATATGCATGGCTGATCAACATAATTTCTACTCGCTAGAAGTAGAGGGAGACTCCCTGATCCTCATCAATGCGGCTACTAGAATTCAAGCAGGAACCTCAGCTGCCAAAATAGCCTACAGTTGGAGACTACTCAGCAGGCTCGAAACATTGGAGGAAAGGCTTCGGCAACCCAACAGCCTCATTTTCAAGCATGTAAGGCAAACAACCAACCGGGTAGCAGATAGATTGGCCAACCAAGGGGTTGACCTGCAACTTCCCCCTTACTCAGGCACTCTCAATGATTTAGGGGATATACAACTTCAACAGGAATTCCATTCCTTGTTGCTTCAGGATTTTCAATCCCCGGCTGCGGATGAACAATAAAGAGGGTGGTACAGAGGCGGGCTTCCCACTGGGCAAGTGGCAGCCCAGATCTGCCATCTGTCAAGCAAATCTACGAGCCTGCCACCCCCGTCATGTTATATTGAAGGAGGGCCTTAACTCTGCCCTGCAACTAGCCGCCTACTGCATAATGGCTCACTCGCGTTCTGTTTCTCTCGTAATTGGTTTGCAGTCGGTCTGCGTTGGTATGCTCATTGCTTGGGACGACGCTCTGTGGTATATTAAGCGCCAGCCTCCGCTGGTCATGTAATTCCTTATGTCTGTTCTGTTTGTTGTCTGGTTGTGGAGGCATTGTTTGTTCGGTTTGCTGCTGGTTTCCGGGCCTTGGAAGCAGTCTCAGAGGTTTAGGCCTCGGACCTCAACTCAGAAGGCCTCGGTCTCTTCCTTTAGGCGCCCTGGATATACCGTCTGTAAGTATTACACTCCCGTTGTCCTCATCGCGCCCCTCAGCGCTCCTGTTGTTTTTGATGGTCGGCTCCCTGTGTCTACTCTTACTGCGCCCCTTTGTGTCCCCTCTGCCTGGAATCTCTTGCCTTTTGTGCTCCTGCTAGCCTTCACGCCTCTGCGCACAGGTTCTAGGCTCTCTGTGCCTCTTGGCTCAAGGAGACTTAGTTCTCTGTGCAGACCCCGCTCCAGTGTTATCTCACATATCATTCCAGAATTCCGCGAGAGCGGCTCCGCCTTATTAGCAAAAGGGGCGGGTCTCAGGGAGGTTCCGGAGGAAGAGCTAATCCTCAGTGCTCCTCTCACACCATGGAATCCTCCTCAGACGGAATTGACTCTCATGGTGCAAGGCGAGGCCGAGGTAGAGGCAGAGGTCGAGCTCGTGCAGCTGCGTCTGCGCACAGATCTCATCCCTCAACCCGATTTCGCTTCCCTTGTTCCCTGGACAACTCAACCTACTTTGTGTCTATTCGGATTGAGAAGTGCGACAATGCGGCACCACTAGAAGTATCTGAGGAGCATAGGCCACCTTCTCCTATTCACTGTCAAAGAATTCAGCCTGCGGAAGCCTCGGGTGCGGTGGTGGGTCCAAGCGAGTTGGCTAAAGACGACGCTCCATACACAGACTCGAGCACGTTAGATCAATATGGATACAGGATCGTTGAGGAGTAGCCATCCACCTCTATGGATGTTTGAGCCTGCCTCCACGTCTTTTTGGTCAGAATTTGACCCAAGATGGTCGTTTCGGCAGTTCAATTATGTTTGTTTGGTAACTTCAGTTCTCAGCCTTCTTCGTTGGATATTTTTTGACAAGCTTAAGCAATGCTCAGCTCTGTTCAGGTCGGAAGCGGTTTTCATTTACGCCTATGTTTGCTGCTATATCTTTGTCTATATCACTCTCTGGATAAAGCCTGGGACTGTTGGTATGGTCTGTGTCAATTTTTCTATCTTTCAGTTGGTTCCGGATTTTGTCAAACTGTTAGTCTTCCAGTTATGGTCTATGACAATTGTCTGTCCTCTAGTTATCAAGGGTCTGCTGGACAAGTCAGATTTCAAGGGAAGTTTTACCCTCCAGTGTTAAAGTTCTACTAAATCCATCTCAGTATGGAGAATTTTTTAGGCCAGCCTCGATGTAATCTTTTTGTAACTTTTTGTACAATAATAGAAGTAGCCTAATTTAAAAAAAAAAAGATCTTAGCATGCTCTTGTTTCACCCATTCTTCTACACTTTGAATGGCTTGTCTTCTAGTTGGTTTCCAAGTCCTCTTTCCTTTAGAACTTGTATTAAGAAATCTTGTTTTTTCTTTCCTTTAAGGAATTCTATGTTCCTGTCTACTCCAAGCCTCTGATGGAATGCTACATTCTTCCAAAACTTCAGAGTTCCCTTTTACAGATTACAAATCTACTTTGATACAAACTTTTGCTCTAATACCACTAACGATGTAGGGTAAACCACCCTGCACATATACCCATAGTATGAATTCAACACCATGATGCATCTACAACTGTCCCAGGATATTTAACTCAACGAAGAAGTCAAATATACAAACCATAAATGGTTAATGGCCCTCTTACAGAGTTCTTATGTATAGGAACTTCAATCACCCCACCAATACTTCCTCTTGGGATTATATATGAGATCCCATTTATCGGTGCTTTTATTCCTTTCATAATCCTTACACAAAGGATTACAATATACATCTTTTCTGCTTTGATTATAGCCTTAGCATAGACCTCAAGGTTAAAATCTCATCGCAATCAGCCATGGAAATGTTCAATGGTCATATACATATGAGCCATCATCCCTCCGACTCCAATATTCAACTATCGGAATGCTAACACATACTTTCACATTAAAAAGCCCAGCCATATAAACTATCAGAAATATTAACTATTGGGAATACAAAGCAATCCCCGCTCCGAACCGTTATGTTGGATTTCAAATCTTATATATTCGCGTTCACGAATATCATCGGGTCCACCTTCCCTTTACACTACTCCTCCAATCTCCGAACCTTCCAACGTCGATCGCCGATAAATCCCAACACCGATCGCTGATATATCACTATCAGTGATATCGCAACTCCGATAACTATTTACCCTTGTCATCTCCAATCTCTGATATGCGATTTAATCGTGACCGTTGATCTGGCCACGATCCAACAGTCCACGATTAATCACAATTGTTCATTTCACTTCTCCAAGCCTCAATTGCGACTCAATCTCAACCGTTGATCTACCAGATCTAACAGTTGTTAAGTGTTATTACTTAATTCCTCTGCTGCCTATTTCCTTTGATCTTACACTATTTTCTTCAGTTCTTATGGATTCCGGGCTTTGTTAAAGGTTTCACCTTACGCCTTTTCTATTATGGTGTGCCTCCTTGTGGCTTAATCTCTCATGCCCCTTAAGGCTTTTCCTTAGTGCTTCAATGGTTTCAAAGGATTCTCCATGACCCTTTGTCGCGTTCTCCTTTACATTCCATTTGATTCTTTCATGACCCAATTTCACTACGTTATTCTGCTCATTAACAACTCACTCTTCCTTCTAAGCTTAAACCCCTCACACTCCTTTGATCTCTCCATAGCTTCTCTTCTCTTCCTTAATTGGATTCAAAGACCCATTTTTTTTATTCTTCTGAATCATTTTACATCTTTGCATATCCCTCAAGATTCTTCCTACAATCTCCTACAACAAAGCCTACAATTCAAGTAATTCATTCATGAAACATTATTCAATACTCTAACACAGTCATAAATAAACTCTGAATATATATTAATGAAAAAGACAAAGTTTACATTCGAGACTCCTCGGTCTCGCTCACACACCTACGCAAGCTAGATTCTACTATTGGTGGCCTCCTCTTCTACCCGTAGGCTTACATATGTTTATATGGAAACTAGGATTATATTATTGATGCCATCCTTTTCTTAAATCACTCAATAAAGCCCTAAATCTCGCTACATATGTACATATATGGCAGACTTTATCCACTCCATCTTTTCTCTATTTTAAAATAGAAAATCCCCATGTTTTGCTCAATTCTCCACATCTATTCTCCCTTTTATGCCTAAAAGCTCTCCCTTGCTCCTAGGATCATGGAAATACTCATGTTCTCATTTTTTTTTTTTAGAGCATTTACATATTCTCCCATTTCTAATAAAATCACACTTAAAGGCCTAAATATTACTTTGACTTGGAAATTAGGAAACCAATTCCTAAAATGCATGACCCCCTATGTCTAATATTTACAATGATTTTCCTTGGGATGAATGCTCCTACATTAGAGAAGCAGCACAAGAAACAACATATCTATTAAACAAAACACAACTAAGGCCTAATAGTTATAAGACTCCCTATGGGTTATGGAAAGGGAGACTTGTATCCGTGAAGCACTACAATGTATTTGGGAGAAAATGATTTATCAAAAGGAATGACAAAAATCCTAGAAAGTTTGGTTAGCTGATGAGGATATAGCTCTCGGGTACTTTAATCAAAGTAAAGGATACAAGTGCTACAATAAAAGGACAAAGAGAGTTGAGGACTACATTGATATAGTAGTAAATGAAATAGTACCACAATCTAAGTCCTCTAAAGGAAACATGAACTCATATCAAGAAGAGATTTCAACTATGGGGTTCTCAGACCATGAAGAAACAAAGTCATATAATGAAGATGAAGAGACGAGCATAACTCCAACTAGCCCAAAACACTACCTAGGTATGTACATAAAAGGCATCCTAAGAGTCAAATTATTGGAGATCAAATATTTCATGTTCATACCAAGAGGAATTTTTTGGCAATCCAATCTATGCAAACCTTGCTCTGATATCTCAAGTCGACCCTAAGAATCTCAGTCAAGAAAGTGAGAACAAGTCTTGGGTGAGAACTACGAATGAAGAACTTGACCAAATTAAGAAGAATGTTACTTGGTAGCTTGTTCCAAGACTCAAAGAGAAAAAATTCATAGGCACAAAATGTGTCTTCAAAAATAAGGTAAATGGGCAACATCAATTAATCAAGAACAAGGCTCAACTACTCTTTAAAGGGTATGCCCAGATAGAGGGGATAGATTTTAAGGAAACATTCATACTGGTAGCTAGATTGGAAGCTATTAGAATGTTTCTTCCTTTATCTGGTCATTAAAACATCAAGGTATATTAGATGGATGTGAAGTCAACTTTTCTCAATAGATATCTAGAAGAAGAAGTACACATTAATCAGCCATATGGGTTCATACTCAGAAAAGGGAGGTTTTGTTTGCAAACTGAAAAAGGCCCTATACAAACTCAAACATGCCCCTAGAGCATGGTATGCTATATTTGACAAATATCTTCAGGAATAAGGACTTAGAAGGGGGACTACAGATAACAATATGTATATAAAATCTGAAGATGACCACCTATCAATTATGGTAGTGTATGTAGATGACATAATCTTTGGAAACAATCTGCAATGATTAGGACATCAATTTGCAAATTGTATGGATACAAATTTTGAGATGTCCATGATAGGAACTATCCTTAGGGCTACAAATTTATTAATCAAAGCATGATTTCTTCATCTCCAAATCCAAGTATTTGTGAGAATACACTAAAGAAATTTGGACTATAAGATTGCAAGACAGTTAGAATTCCCATGGTTACAGGGTGTAAGTTATGAAAAGAAGATGAGAGACCACTGGTAACTCATATTTTCTATAGATTGATGATATGGATTTTGTTATATCTCACAACATCTAGACCAGGAAAGTAGTGGGTCTGGTGATAGCTATGAATGAAGAACTTGACCAAATTGAGAAGAATATCGCTTGGGAGCTTGTTCCAAGACTCAAAGAGAAAAATTTCATAGGCACAAAATGTGCCTTTAAAATAAGGTAAATGGGCAAGGTCAATTAATCAATAACAAGACTTAACTAGTCTGTAAAGGGTATGCCCAGATAGAGGCGATAGATTTTAAGGAAACATTCATACCAGTAGCTAGATTGGAAGCTATTAGAATGTTTCTTTCTTTTTCCAGTCATTAAAAAATCAACGTATATTAGATGGATGTGAATTCAAATTTTCTCAATAGATATCTGGAAGAAGAAGTATACATTAATCAACCATAAGGGTTCATACTCAGAAAAGGAGGTTTTGTTTGCAAACTGAAAAAGGCCCTATACAAACTCAAAACAGGCCCATAGAGTGTGGTATGCTATATTCGACAAATATCTTCAAGAATAAGGACCTATAAGGGGCACTACAGATAAAAATATGTATATAAAATCTAAAGATGACCACCTATCGATTGTGGTATTGTATGTAGATGACATAATATTTGGCAACAATATGGAATGATTAGGACATCAATTTGAAAATTGTATGGATACAAATTTTGAGATGTCCATGATAGGAGAACTATCCTTTTTCTTAGGGCTACAAATTTATTAATCAAAGGATGATTTATTCATCTCCAAATCCACGTATTTGCGAGAATACATTGAATAAATTTGGACTATAAGATTGCAAGCCAATTAGCACTCCCATGGTTACAGGGTGTAAGTTATGAAAAGAAGATGAGACACCACTCGTAACTCAGGTTGTCTATAGATTGATGATATGGAGCTTGTTATTCTTACAGCATCTAGACCAGACATCATGCAAGTAGTGAGTCTGGTGACCACATTTCAACCTTGCCCCTGTGAAAGTCATGTCCTTACTATCAAGAGGATCTTCAAATATTTGCAAGGCACAAAAGACTATGGGTTATGGTATGCTAGGGTCAAAGAGTTTATATTAAAATCTTACACTGATGTTGATTGGGAAAGAAGTATTCATGATAGAAAGAGCATCTCTCGTGAAACATTCTTTTTGGGAAACTGCTTAGTGTCCTAGGTTAGTAAGAAACAAGACTTAATTTATTTATCAACTTTTGAGACAGAGTATATTGTAGTTGCCACTTGTTCCTCACAAATCCTCTGGATGAAGCAAACCTTGAAAGACATTAAGGTAGATTTGACTTTTCCAATTCCAATAATGTTTGATAACACTAGTGCCATCAACATCTCTAAGAATCTTGTCCTGCACTCAAAGACCAAGCACATTCCTATCAATTTTCACTTCTTAAGAGAAGAGGTTGCTGTTAATGTTGTTCATCTTGAGTATGTGGCCACTCAAGAGAAACTTGTATACATATTTACTAAGCCACTTACAAGATAACCCTTTTTATATATCTGGTAGCAGATAGGAGTCATGACTCCTCCTTCTAAATGACTCAATTAGAATGAATATTGGAAGCTACTAAACTTGATGGTTCAATTTAATGGTACATTGCATTATTTTAAGGGGAGACTTCAAAATGATTATTTTTCATTGATGACAAAGGGGGAGAATATTACTAATGCCAAGGAGAAGAGAAATGATGAAGAAAACCATGAATGTTTTTGGGGGGACCTTTGTTTGTTGCCATCAATTCCAAATTGGGAGATTGCTATATAGTTGGCCTTATCTGAATGGTTGGTGATACTTGGTGTTTTATCATTGATGTCAATTAAACTAGCATTAGGGATAGAAGCAACAAATGTTAGCATTGATGATAATTTTTTTTAGGGGGGGTCCCATGGTTGTTGCAATATTCTATAAAGAATCACCATAGTAGAAGGCTTAGTTGAGAAGCCTTAAAAAGATGATTGTGTTGGCTAGGGAGTCCTAGAATTTGGAGGATATTATGTACCAAGAGATCAACTTAGTTCTTCCTCAAATTAGCATAGTTTTAAAATGTCTTGAAAGATTTTTCCAATGTTATGGTGAATCTTGAAAATGGGCCGCTGGATCAAAATTTATGATTAGCCAAAGTAGGAAATTTAAATCCCTTAATAGAAGAGATTGGAACCTCAAAACCCCAGGGATTTATTTATAAAACTATTACAGGAGTGCAGAGAGTGGGGGCAGCAGGAAGCTCAGAGGCCCTAAACCCTAAAAGACCTACAACCCCATAGGACTATTTAAAAAGTGTTATGGTATTGTAGTGATTTGGGGTAGTGGGAACCTTGGAAGGCTCATAACCCTAGAGATTTGTTTGAAAGGTGGGTGGGAATGGTAAGGAGTCGGGCTAGCAAGGGACAATAGTTGACGTTCTGTCAATTAATAGAACCAATAATAGAAATTTCTCAAAAGTTGAAAACCCGAAAGTCACTTCAATGGTGTGTCAGGTAAACAGTGCCGGAAGACATAAATTTTGCTGGAAGTTGACAGTTATGTCAAAATGACAAAAGGCACACTTAGGTTGAGGTTTTGTGGTGGTTTCATGTGTTTTGTAAAGTTTTCATGTTTTATGGTGACCAAGGGTATTCAAGCCATGAATAAGGCTAAAACACTATGAGCAAGCAATTGAAGGAGCTCATGACACAATCAAATGAAAGGCACCAAAGAAAGATTCAAACGCCAGTCGAGCCTAACCTTAAAACCTTGCTAGCTTGTAAGGACTGGTGGGATGTTATTTATAAACGTTACGAGGTTACAAGGATCTGGAATTTCAAATTATTTTTGGCATATGTATGTATTTATTTATACAATAAAAAGGAATGGACATGTGGTTGGCCATATGTTTGAAGGATGTGTGAGTCAACAACTCTTCATGTCATCGTTATGGGTGAGTCAGCATATCTAGTGCATAGCTTATAGATGATGAATGAGTTGCAAGCTGATAGTAAATGTGCATAGATGTTTTGGTACCATTTGATTGAAGTTACTTTAAATTCTATCTCGAGCTAAAGCAAGCCTCCTATGATAATATTTTTATGTGAAAAAGAGATAAATGAAGAGAATGGCTCCAGGATACCATATCAGTAAACCGATGGGCTTTGACATAGTGGTGCAGCTACTGCAGGAAGGAGAGCCATGCCTTCAGTATGCGTAGGCCTTTGAGAAGCATTTATGAGGAATGGGGAGCCTTGCTAGAGTGTGTAGGATAACTAAAAATGCATTCTCAGTATGGAAGACACCTAGGTAACCAATCAGTGATTCAATGCAACTATGATGGTTGAGTGAATTAAGCCCATCTCCAAAATTCAATATGGTTATAGGGTGCAAGTGATGGGCCTCTAAATTAGACATAAATCAAGGCCCATTTGACCATCCTTCAGCACATTAAACCTCTCTTTCTACATTAGATAATTTAATTTTAACTTTAATATGTTCATTAGGATGGTTTATGAATAGTTTCATATTTGTGCCTAATATTATTTATTTTTGTGGAATATTATGATATTATTGGGCAGATTATGGAGACTTGGAGGAGGAGATAATATAGGGACCTTCTCCCTAATACAGGTAGATCAATATTAAATAAAAAAATCAACAATATATTCTAGAATTATGGCACAAATTGTGGAGCTCCAATGATTGAGAAAATCTAGGAATGGGTTCCCTGCCATTTTCTGCAGATTTCTAGTATTGGGAACCAAATCCACTAATCAAGGGATTTTTATGGGGAAAGCTTCCTCCTTTCATGGGGAATGATTCCTAATTATTTTGTATAAGTACCAAGTTTAATTTTCTTATAGGGGTGGATTTTTCTTAGTCCTTTTGTGGTGAGAACTTGTATTTTTGCAGCTCCACTCTCATTTTCTGTAGGGATGTAATTGTATTGATGTAAATAATGAAGATTAGTGACCTATTCAGCTTCTATATCTTGTTCTCTTTGATTAGACTTAATTTTCCTTGGGATTGGCCATCCAAAAAGCCTCAGAGCCCTTTTGTATCATTTGTTTTTCTTCCTTTCACTTCTTATTCACATGCATCTCTTGTTCTTGTCTTTTTTCTATTTCTGCATTTAGTATTAATGATTTCTTGTTGTAGGATTGGGTTAAATGGTTGAAGTAAGTTATTTTTCAGGATCAAAAGCCTCATTTAATCATTGGAATGGATTTGGAAGGTCATAGTAATCATTTATTTACTTGGATTAGTTTGTTTATTCCGAAATCTAGATTTATGGAAGTCCTTTGTGGAAACTAATAGTAAATTTCTGTTATATTTTAGAGCATTCTAACGAGCTTCAAACGAGTTTATTCCACTTGAATTATATCAAAAACAAATTATAGTTAATAAAAAAATTTACCCCATTTCATTTTCACTTGATTAGGTTAGGCATTTGATATATTTACTAGCTCACTAGTTCTCGAATATCTAGATTTTAGACTAGTAATTTTCTGCCATTTTTTACCATGGGTTACTAGAGGTCCTTTTGAGTGATTCCACTTTGAATAGAGACCTAAGACATCCTAGTCAATAAAAAAAAATTACCATCCAATTTGGATTTTATTTGGTTGGTCATTCAGTGAATTATAACTCCCTATCGAAAATTTGTGTTTCTTGTAGTAAACTATAGGAAACCCTGTAGTAGCCTTCCAACATGCACATACTTGCCCAGATTCATTCAAGAAGCTTGGTTACTGTCCCTTAGGGTTGAATCAAGACCCCTAGGCTATAAATAAATGATTAGGGAAGACTAAAGACCCCTTATGACTTTACTCTTTACCCATGCAAAACATTTTAGCGATTTGGATTAATGGACAAATTTATGAATTGGATAATACAATGATGATTTTCTTGATTTTCACATATAATAAAGTTTTTTAATGGATCTAAACTCTTTGAAATGTAATGTTTGACATTTATATTTACTTTATGCAATTAGAATACGCTTCTTTACTTGTATTTTCTTTCTTGCAATAGGCTACGGTTTCCATTTTGAGCATTTCATTTTCTACAATTAGTTTAAGATTTGATTTTATTACATTCACTCCATTAGATCATGACATTAAAGGAAGGGCACATTGTATGTTGCACATATAGTTCCGATACCTCTTAAGTTTGTACAAACTTCGGGTTGATAATTAAATTTGATAGCCTTGGGAGTTGTAGCATTCTCATTGCAATATCGAGACTCATCACTTTTTGGTGTCGTTGTCAGGGAGGTGTCAAAGTATGCATTGTTTTATTCCATGGTTGATTCATTTATTTTTACTTTTTACAAAAAAAAAAAAAAAAAAAAAAAAAAAAAAAAAAATAGGACTATTTCATTTCAAAAATAGAAAAGTGCATTCCATTAGTGTTTTCATTCAATCATAAAAAAAAATTAAATAAAAAAACAAAAAAATCTCCAACACCAACCCGCCCCCCCATTTGATCACGTGGTACAGTAAGAGCCACATCACCAGCTACTTTTGCAGGTAGAAGAAGAATATATGGAAAAGAATGTAGAATAAATGGATGGAGATGATGATAATGAGGAAGAACCTCTCGGATTTCCCATTCATGATATTGAGATCAATGTGCATATGAAGAACATCCCTCCATCTTTTCTTCGAAACTTCCACGGTATCAAGTCAGAGGATCCGAAAACATTTCTCTTTGAATTTGAAATTGTTTTTATATCTTATGATTACCTATTAAACACTCAAAAATTGATATTGTTTCCAGTGACATTGAAGGATAGAGCTCTTAAAAGGTTCATGAGTTTAGGGACTAATTGAATAAGATCATGAAATGATATGCAAAATATATTTCTAGAAAAATATAAAGATCATGATCTTAAAGGAGAAACCTTTAAATTGAATAAAAAATAAGATGAGAACATTGAGGATTTAATAGAGATGTTCATGTATAATGTTAAGAGGGAAAAACTGCATCATTTAGGATCTAACACACTAAAAACCCTCTTAGAACAATTAGGGATGAGTGGATTGATCTCCATGATCTCATGAGTAGAGATGATGTATAACAGTTATCATTTGAAGAAATTTGTGAAACATGTAAATACATATAAGGAGGAAAGGTAATAGTAAGTAAATAAGCATCAAGATCGATAAGTCAAGCTAAACTTGGAAATTTGTTTGAAGAATTTAAGACATAAATTATTAGCAGTCTAACCTAACAAGTAGAAATGTTAAAAATCCAATATGAAGAAAAAGAAGATGTTGATATTTGTGTTGTCGATGTAGAATCACATGATGTTAAATATTTCCCCTCATTACCAAGTTTGAAGGAAGTTTACCAAGAGGACAAAGGAGCAATTCAATTGCCAATGAAACTATGCTATGTAGCTCCAAGAGGACCATGGGATGGTCAATGGGTTGGAAAAAATAGAAAACGGGAGAAAAATAAAAGATCTTAGATGAAAACCTCCTTTGAGGTGCCTAGGAAAACCTACTAGTTGAAAACCTCATTGAGGTAGCTAGTAGTCATAGAAGAAAAAAAAAAAAAAACTCCATGTATCTCTCTGATGAATGTAGGTGCTCTCCAACATCTGCAAACAAAAACAAGTTGGCACCAAAAAAAGGAAAAACTGGTCAAATTTATAGTCAAAGGATGTCAAACTTGGACTTTCTCCTCCTTTTCTCAAGTGTTCTAGAATGGCAAAGGCCATTCCAATACATCACCCTCATCTATTTCCATCATCCACCCATAATTACCAAACTTTTCTAATTCATTTTCCTTTTTCTCCTAAAATATTATAGGAATGCTTTGTTTTACCATAGGATATAGATATACATAAAGCAAAAATATATTTTTATCATATCTTGAAAACCATGCATCCATTTCCAAATTATTTCAGGTGGAGATGCATATGGATGTTGGTAACATGCTCAAGAAATTTTAGAAAATTCCAGTGTACATTTTTCTTGAAATTGGCCTCCAACACCTACAACCATTTTTGAATTTTCTCGATATTAGTGCATCAATTTAAAAAGTTGTTTCATGGGGAGATGCATATGGATGACGGTAACATGACCAAGAAATTTTAGAAAATTCTAGTGCACAATGTTCAAGAAATCAACCTCCATCAACCTCAGCCATTTTTAATGTTTCTAGATATTTTTTCATCCATTGGCTAGATTTTTTTATGGGGAGATGCATAAGGATGATGGAAACATGCTCAGAAACTTTCAGGTCAATCTAGTGTACCATTTGGGAGATATGGGTTTAAACAATCTGATACATGGTTTATTGTAGTACTATGTCATAGTTTATTACAAGAAATGGGATGAAAGCCATAAGAAGGTATGGAAGGTGAAATAAAGCGTGGGAAAGGTGTCTAATGGTGAAATAAGGTATAGGAAAGATGAACATCACCCATGGCCAAGCTCAACACTCCAAGAAGTTTGGATTTGACTATGATAGCTTGCTCATGGTAACTGGAAGATAGAGGTTTAGTCACCAATCTATGAAGACCTGTGTAGAACAAAACAAAGGAAATTATCACCTCCAGAGGACCATGGATTGATCATCAACTCAGCGGGAGCATGCATATCTCTCCAACAACCATCAAGTAGATATAGGTAAGATATATTCTTGACCTCTTCTCTTGAGCATATTATAGTTAGAAATTTATTATCAATGAATGAGATATGAGGTTTTATAAGCTAAGGACAGGTCATCAGTCCTAGTCACCTTCAACTAGTTAATTGCAACTCACTCCTTCACTCATGCAATGTGGAAAAGCTAAATTAGGAAGGGGGTGATTTCAAGTAATGGGAAAAATAGTTAAAGGGAGAAATTTTTGTGAAGGCAAAGTCAAAACAACACTCCAAACCCTCCATCCACTTCATATTCACTATCTATCCATCATTCATCCATCCCATTTCATAAGAAAAAATTAATATTTTTCAAGAACAAAGCCTACACTCTATCTCACCCTGAAAATTTATTGAAACAGCACATAGAGCACATCCTCTCCATTTTCACAAACCTACAGTACTCCCTCTGAGCCCTAGCATCATTCTCCAAACCCTCTACATAATTTTGCATCACTCCCATACAATTAGAAGACCCTGAAAGAGGAGGAATGGTTGCTATAAGAAGGCAAAATGATGCTACAAGAAGGAAGAAAGGAACTAATTGTGATAAAACCCAAAATGGCAGTGCCTAAGAGAGACCTAATCAAAACAGAAAACTCCAAGGCCATTATGCAATCATCTAGGTCACAAAAGAGAAGAATGAAACAAAAGGAAATAAGGCATTCACCATCAAAATAGAACTCAAACTACAGTGATGAAAAGAGGCTTTCGAAGAGGTCTCTAATATCTTTCTAGCTTTTTCCAAGGCCTAAAAGATGTTATATAAACGGGAGAAAGACATGGAATTCAATTTGAGGGCCTACCCTAGGCTCAAACTATCATTTCTACTCAAAACTGATTTAGACAGGGTTTCCTGTAGTACTACAGGAATTTCTATAGAGTTTCCCACAATACTAAAGGAACCACTACAAGGTTTCCTGTAGTTTACTACAAGAAACACAGATTTACTATAGAATGTCCTAGTTCTCATATAAAGGTGTTTTGATGGTTTCAGAGGTGTCCAAATGGTGGAAAAAAAGTAGCAGAAGGTTGGAAAAGGATGTGGAATACCTTGCCAAAATGAAAAATATTTAAGAAACCATCTTGAATTAGTCAAAGAAGGCGGGCTAATGGTATCAAGAAATACTATGATTTTTTCTATGCACAAACAGTTTTGGAAAAAATAGTGAAAATGGAATGAAGGTTTCAAGGGAAAGGATATGAATGAAATGGATCTAAAAGCCAACAGAGTTCAATTGCAAAGAGGAAAGTTATCTTTTTTCTTGAAATACTATTAAACGATCATGAAGAGAACAACTACATTTTTGTGCTTGTCCTTGCAGAACTTACAACCAAGATTCTTAAGAGAAAGGACTGAGGAATTCACAATAGAGAGTCCGCCACGACCATGGATGACGCACAATGAGGTCACTAAGCTGCTCAGAGGATGAGCAACACTTTCAACAGCGGGGTATGATGGGCCTCTAAATTAGACATAAATTAAAGCCCATTTGACCATCCTTCAGTACATTAAACCTATCTTTTTGCTTTAGATAATGTATTTTTAACTTTAATATGTTCATTAGGAAGGTTTATGGATAATTGCATATTTGTGCCTAATATTATTTATTTTTGTGGAATATTATGAGAATATTGGGCAGATTATGGAGATTTGGAGGAAGAGATAATCTAGTGACCTGCTCCCTACTATAGGAGGATCAACATTAAATATTAAATCAAGATATTCTAGAATTATGGAACAAATTATGGAGCTTCAATGATTGACAAAACTAAGAGTGTGTTCCCTACCATTTAATGCAAATTCCTAGTATTAGGAACCAAATCCACTAATCAAGGTATTTTGGTGGAAAAAGCTTCCTCATTTCATGGGGAATGATTCCTAATCATTTTTTATAAGTACCAAGTCAAATTTTTCTCTAGGGGTGGATTTTTCTTAGTCTTCTAGTGGTGAGAACTCATATTTTTGCAGCACCACTTTCATTTTCTACAGGGATGTAATTGTATTGATGGAAATAATGAAGATTGGTGACATGTTTAGCTTCTAGATCTTGGTCTCCTTAATAGGAATCTGATTTTCCTTGAGCTTGTCCATCCTAGGAGCCTCGGAGCCCTTTTTAATTATTTTATTTCCTTCCTTTCACTTCTTATTCACATGCATCTCTTGTTCTTGTATTTTGTCTATTTCTACATTTACTATTAATGATTTCTTGTTGTAGGATTGGTTTAAATGGTTGAAGTAATTTATTTTTCAGTATCACAAGAATCATTTCATCATTGGAACAACTTTGGAAGGTCATAGTAATCATTAAGTTACTTGGATTAGTTTGTTTATTCCTAAATCTAGATTTCTGGAAGTCCTTTGTGGCAAATAACAATACATTTATGCTATTTTCTAGAGCATTCTAACTAGATTAAATTGAATTATTCCACTTGAATTATATCAAAAAAAAATTCTAGTTAATAACAAAAATCACCCCATTGCATTTGCGCATTATTAAGTTAGGCATTTGATAGATTTACTAGCTCACTAGTTCTCGAATTTCTAGATTTTATACTAGTAATTTTCTACCTTTTTTAGCATGGGTTAATAGAGGTATTTCTGAGTGATTCCACTTGGAATGGAGACCTCAGACATTCTATTAAATATAATAAATTGTCCCGTCCAATTTTTATTTTATTTTGTTGGTCATTTTATGAATTATAACTCCCTATAGCAAATTTGTTGTTTATAGTAGTAAACTACAGGAAACCTTGTAGTAGCCTTCCTACATGCATATACTTGCCCAGATTCACTCGAGAAAATTTGTTATTGTCCCTTAGGGTTGAATCAAGACCCCTAGCCTCTAGATAAATTATTAGGGAAGTCTAAATACCACTTAATACTTGCCTCTTTACCCATGCAAAACATTTCAGCAATTTGGGTTAATGGACAAATTTATGAATTGGATAATACATGGTGATTTTATTGGTTTTCACATTAGATAAACTCTGTTAAGGGATATAAACTCTTTGAAATATAATTATTGACAATTATCTTTATTTTATGCAATTCGAATAGGTTTCTTTCCTTGTATTTTATTTCTTGCAATATGTTATGGTTTCCATTTCGAGCATTTCATTTTCTGCAACTAGTTTAGGATCTGATTTTATTACATGCACTCCATTACATCATGAAATCAAAGGAAGGAAATATTGTATTTTTCATATATAGTGTCGTTACCTATTAATTTTTTACGAACTTTAGGATGATAATTAAAGTTGGTAGCCTTGGGAGTTTCATAATTCTTGTTGCAATGTCGAGACTCATCAGCATGCAACCAGATGGAACAACAATAGACCATGCCATGTTGTAGCACACTATCAAGTACAGATATAGAAGAGAGAACATAGTTTCTAGTGCAGCAGAGGAACAAAACTATGGAGTGCGGCTGAGAAAAGTGGGGGAATGAAGAATTTATGTGAGTTGAAGTGTCCACTATTCTAAGTGTGTAAGTGAAAGTATGACAGGAAAAAAGTGTTAAATGAGATAGAGTTTAGCAGAAGGCTAAGACCAAAGCTTATTGATTCGAAGAGAGAAAATTTTAAAGGATAATAGTAGAGCTAAGGGAGATGAGTTGGTATTGTAGTAGGTCTGATTTATATCTATGCGTATATGTATTTATTTTGTTTGCAGTTTGAAAATTGCATGAAAAGTAAAACAATGGATAGAGAAGATAGGTGTTTGAATTCATAATAGGTTGGTGCCTTTTGGGAAGTTGTGGCTTTCTATCTAAAGGGGTTTGGGGCCTCCTATGAGTGGATGCTCACAAAAAAATTGAACAACAAACAGATTGGTGGTTTTCTTCTTTTGGGTTTCTACATAAAAAATATTTGAGTCAACATTTGTGTGCTTCTCATTTGATGGATTATGTGTACATGTGAATGGATTATCTTGCTGGTTATTTATAATGTACTATGAATATCCTCAAAAGTAACTAATAGTAATGAAGAGAAATAAATATTTATGCTTAAATCTTTATGAATCTATCTATTACTAATTTACCCCTCCTCTCAGTAATTCCTTATTCTAACATCACTCTCCTTATCAAGTCCTGACTCAAAGTTGGAAAATGCACCTGAATTTGAAGCCTTCAGTTTGGTCACTAGTGACTAATTGGCTCAATACTCACTTATGTTATAAGCGGGGATCTTATGGAACTCACATGTCTTCATGGTGTTGTTCTTTACTTTCAACTTTAACGAGTTGTCCTTGGTCACCCTGGCATGGATTTGTCCTTTGTTATGTAGCATGGGGGCATTCTTGCCCTACTTTGATTCGTAAATCCAAAGTCAAGCTTCTTTTGTTTAAGCTTTTTTTCAATCTTGGCAGCATATTGGTATGTTATACGAAGTGAAGAGATGTCCAGAAACTCTATTTCTTCCTTAATATATTTGTGCAAAAAACCACGGTACTTGAGCACTAGATGTGGCTCAAAGTATTTGATACCCAACTTTGTGCATAGAGTATTAAAAATATTTTTGAGCCCATTCACATCTTGGTCCCTTTGTTTTCATAGTGTAGTCCATTGTATGTACTTGTCCTCATAACTCACCACGGGGTAATATTGTTCATTGACAGTGTCTAAGAAAGAGTTCCAAGAGTGGGTGGTTATAAATAGATAGGTTTCCATGACCCTTTTCTCATATAAATTTCCCCACCACTCCTTAACATGGGGAGCAACCTTAAGTAGTGAAAAAGTAATCTTCTCCCTATCGAAGAAACTATGGATCGAAAAGTAACCTTCCAACAAATTCAACCATCTATCTGCAACATTTTCATCTATTTGACCTTTGAATATATGGATATTGAAATTTACTTGTACCTTGAAGGGGGTGGCGCCTTCAAAGTGACTATGGGATGAAGATACGTCGTCAATGGGCATTCACTGAAGGATCTAGGCAAATTTTTCCATCATCTCATTCTTTTGTTGTTCGAGGGCTTCTTCAAGAAATATTTTGAAAGGATATCCTACTCCCTCATCTTTATTTTCTTCTACAATGAGAATTTGTCGAGATTGGTGAGGTCAGTCTTGTAAAGGTTCAACTAGTTTGAGCCCTAACTCCTTATACCATGACCTCATTGGGGACATGCATAGAAAAATGAAGAAAGAGAAGACTCCTCTAATAAAATTGATTCATAAATGTGAAGGAATGAAATGAAATATAGATATGTCGTGTACGATACCTCGTTAGAAATATTTCTCCAAAAGATTGACCTTTTCCTTAAATTCGACCTCACAGCAACTTGTAGCAGCTAATAGCTTTCAGCGGCAATCCAACTTGGAAGACTTCATTCTCCCAATCCATAGCACGAAACAAAGAGACACCACCACCAAAATTTTTATTTTCCTTGACTTCTTAGACTCCCTCAAACTCGCATTCACCTCAGCCTCCCCGCAACAAAATTTCCCAACTACCCACTTCACATTTCTGCCCGACAACAAGCTTTTTTGCACTTCTTCCTAGTAGAGATAATTCAAACTTAATGAGAAGTGATGCTCCAAATGAATTAGATGTCCTTCCTTTTATAGGCTTCTTGTGGGGTCAAATAGGGTTTTAGGTCGACCTGATCTTCCCTTAGGCCCACATGGTGTAGAGGTTCCATAATTCATATTTGATTCAATACTAAACCGTTTTACATGATTCAAAATCCCAATACGATATCAACCATGGGGCATGATTCATCATTTTTGGAGTAAAAAAGTAAAAAGATTAAAAAATGATAAAATAATAAAACTGTTTTTTCAACTCATATTATCAACTTACCCCCCTAAGGTTTTACTCACATTTTAAGTGGGAGTACTCGTTGGATGCAAAATTTAGTTCCTCATACAAGGAGTACACATGTTGCATACTTTTGATGGACCCTGCTACACGAAAAATGAGAAATACATGAAAAAAACGTGATTGCAATCACCTTTTTCATGTATTTCTCTTTTTTTGTGTAGTAGGGTCCATCAAAAGTATGCAACATGGGTACTCCTTAGATAAGGAATCAAATTTTGCATGAAATGAGTGTTTTCGCTTGAAATTTGAGTGAACCCATAAGGACATAAGTTGAGAAAACAATTTATTCATTTTTCCCTCTAAAATTCAATGATGTAATGTAATGTTATTTTATTATTTACACTATTATTTTATTGATGCAAGAGCATCTAACTCGGGTCAATTGTTTATTAGAGGAATTAGTTTAGAAATCTAGGATTTAACTATTTATTGTATTTTCCTATAGTTTTTAAGAGAGAATGATTATTATTGTAAATAAGAGAATATTTGAGAGTATTGTGGAAGGTTTGAGTGGATTATGGATTAGTTAGCTCTTATCTAGGGATAAGGATTTGGATGAGAGATTTTAGGGATCAAGAGAGATATTGTTGGAGTTTGTTAAGGGATCTAGAACCTACTTGGGTTCTAATATATCTGTATAAACGGAGGAGAGCTTATGAGGCATGTAAGATGTAGAAATGTATGCAGAAGTTTCAGACATTTGATTTAGTTAAAGATTTTGAGTGTGGTTCTTTTTGTGTGTTCAAGTATTGGAAGCGTTGTACCATTTATAATATCCTTACGAGGCCCATTTTAGACCTCAAAATTGCCCTAATGAACTTTCGACTACAAACACTTATCGTATGCCAAGAGATTACTCGTTTTCAAGAATAGTTCCAGAAGTTCACAACCTTAAAAACTACGAAACATAGTAAATTGGGCTACAATTAAGAAAACTAAAATAAATAATGGTTGGATCCAAGTGGAATAAGTGGGCGGCCACCGATATCCACCTGGATTAATATTATAAACCATGAGATTAATATATCAAACCATAGGATTACTATTAAATCTTATGATAAATATTATAATCCCTATGGTTAAAATCATAAGCCCTCGGAATTATATTATAAAAACCTAAAATTAATGTTATAAACCCTAGTATTATTATTATATATTAATCTTATATAAACCTTTGTATAATATTATAGATCCTAAGATTAATATTATAAACATTGAGGTTATAAACTCTAGGATTAATATATCAAACCCTAAATTTAATATATTAAACCCTAGGATTATAAACCCTAATGATATAAATCATAATATTAAACCCTAATATTATAAATCATAACCCAATATTAGAAATCCTAATAAGACCAAATATTAAGCCATAATACAAAACCTAGCATTATAAAACCTCATATAATAAACCATAAAATTGATATTATAAAACCTAATATTAAACCTCAATATAAAACTCAATCTTATAAACCCTAAGATCAAAAACTTAAGTTTAATATATTAAACCCTAAGATTAATATTAAACCCTATGATAATAATATAACCTTAATATTTTAAGTTCAATATTAAAAACCTAATATTATAAAATGCTAGGACTAATATTAGAAAACCTAAAATTAATCTCATAAACCTAATATTATAAATTATAAAATATATTAAAACTTAATAGTATATAACCCAATATTAAAAACTCTAATATTATAAAACCTAATACTAAGCCCCAATTTTGTAATTTGGCAATGAGGGAATAAATTGTAATGAAATATAATGTAAAGCTTAAGATTAATAAACCATAAGATTATAAACCCTCAGATTAATATTATAAAGAAAGATTATAAACCCTAGGATAATATATTACCATAAGTTGATATATTAAATCATAAAATTAATATTGCAAATCCTAATATTATAAACCCTAATATTAATATATTAATATTATAAACTTTGATGTTATAAAACCCAATATTATAAGCCCTAATGCTAATATTATAAGTCTTAAGATTGTAAAATTTAATATAAATATATTAAAACCCAATATTATAAACCCTAATGTTAATATTATAAAATAAGATTATAAACCTTAATATAAATATATTAAACCCTAAAATTAATATTATAAACATGGGCATTAATATTAACCCCTAAAATATATTATAAACCCTAGTATTATAAACAATAGGATTAATATTATAAACTCTCAGATAATATTAAATTTAGAAGGTCCACCTGGGGGTAGCTCAAGTAGGCAATGGTCGTGGAATAAGTCTCAGCCGAACCTGAGATTCTTGGTTTGATTCTTGTATTACCCTTCCCCTGGTCTTGCCAGGGTGAATAGTTGACATGTAAAATCGAAAATGAGGATCCTACCAAAGCTTAAACGATATATATATATAATATATATATATATTATATATATATAATATTTTTGTTATATATATATAATTATCATATATATACTATATATATATATAATATATAATATATATATATATTATTATATATAATATATTATATACTGTGTATGTATATATATTATATATGTATATAATATATGTATATATATTATATATATGTACTATATAATTTATATATATGTATTATGATATATATGTGTAATTATATGTACATATATGGTACATTATATGTACATATATACACAGTATATACACATTACCACATACATATAGTATACATATTATTCCTTTTGTAAGCTTGTCATCATGTTCAACTTCTCACTTTTGAATTGAGTTATCCGAAACATACCTTAGAATTAATATTAGAAATTGTAATAATAAAATTTAATATTTTAAATTATAAAGATAATAATAAACCTTAACATTATGTTCTAGCCGCTACAACACCACCCAAATTTTTGTGCATATCCAAAATTTTGGGTACTCCACTTCTTGCCCCCAAGCTACTAGTGTTTTGTTAAAGCCTTCAACCGGTTACTCTCCTCGTGACCTTACCTAACCAACCTTTTTGATGCGCCCACTCATGTTGTATACATTGCATCTGCATATCACATTTGATCTCAAATATAAGCCTTAAGATAGCCTTAAGCCTTAAGATCGCCATAGGGTTTTATAGGTAAATAGCTCCATTGATGTGTTATGAATCTCCCATGATTTTGAAACTCATATTTTCTTGATATGTGTCGCTATCATTAGTTTCCCTATATTTAGCATGTGTTTCAATTTGGATTTCATTGCCATTGACAATATTAGGGTTTTGGAGAAATCCTAAATCTTCAAAAGGAGTGATCCCCTCCCTGTTTTAACCTAATTTCATTCATTCATGGGTGCTTTCTCATCAGCATTACATGGCATCACGGTGAGAGTCATTGCAGGGAATTCTACCCTAGGTTCTTGACTCATCTTACCCTCTGCATGTGCATTCAGATTCGCAAGAATGTAGGGTTTGAAAAGACTATGGTTCTTTTTCATATATTATAAAAAACTAGGTTATCGTAACCAATAATTTAAGTTTAGACCTAGTGCTCTTAAGCTCTGCTTTAGACGACATTACTCGGCTTTCCCTCCACCAATTTTTAATGATTCTGAGTTGCATCAACCACCCATAATGCCTTTAATTCTCATGAACGTAGGAGTTCATTTCCGAGAGTAGGGTTTGTTTATGCATGGGAGTTATAGCCCCGAAACTTGGCATTTTTATTCACGTGTTAATATTTGAATTAATGTTTCAACATTCGAGTCATTTTTGTTTACCAAGCCACCCGAGGTATCTATAGTGCATTCAAATGTGAAATGTACTTAGGGTAAGGATAATTTGATCATGCTCATTGAAGTATTTTATTTTGGTTAATAACCTCACTCTGATATTGCAAATATGAAAAGACATTGGATGTCAATATGCTAAATTCATAAACATATTTATCTTTGTATTATGATGTGGATTATTTTAGGATGTAGCTCATACTGCCATGAAATATTGCATGCAGGTCCAGCCATGCCATGCCAGATTCGAATGTGCAATGGAATAAGGTCTATATGAGGAAACACATAAATAATTAATGCGACATGTCATAAGTCACATTTTTATGAATAGTATGTGTGTTACTGGGCATGCAACACCAAATGTGCACTTCTATGCAAGCCATATGTTTTTAACCCCCTAGAATAAACCACGTTAGAGAAAAGTATGTATAATAAGGCTCGCTGAGAGGTCATGTTCATTGGTGGTGAGGAAGGACTTTCTAATATGCAGCTTCTTCCATATATTTAAGTGCATACAGTATCTACTTTTTCAGATGTCTTGTGAGCATGGGATCTGCTAAAAACAAACCAAGGAACAATTTTGACCTAGTCTTTACAGAGCTTCTTAGGAAGCATGAGCACAAGGTTATATGATTCCAGTACCTGATGATGCAGAATGCCTCAGAGTGATGGTGAAAACGAAGAGAAATTTACGGTCCCATATTCTACAAACACTGAGATCAAAGAAGGTAGCCACAATCAATGAAATGGACTGATCCGAAAGAGTGAGTAGAGAAACACAGTATTGCATCAGTTTAGAAACTTCTCATGCAGCGTTGGTTTTTTTTACCAAGGTTGGAAAGTTGCACGATTAAAGCTCAAGGATGTGATCCTGAAATGTGACTAGCTCTATGTTGTGACTGATACCTCCATTGGGTCACATTTCCACCCCAGTCACTAGGTCACACCTCAGGTGAGCCCCCAGGATGCGACCTCCATCAGATTGTGATTATGAAACCTCTAGTGAGTCGCACTCCCACTCAGAGTCGTTGGGTCGCATGTTAACACCTCTCGCAAGCATCTAAGATGTTCAACCTGTCTAAGATAGTAATTTGCAACATCCAAAAAAGTCGCACTCCCACTCATAGTCGTAGATCACATTTTAAAGCCTCACGGAGGCAGCCATAAGTGTGATTAAACACTATCTATGACCATGCAACCCCTGGTCATAGATTCACACTCCAACCTGCAACCAGAAGTGACACCTTCCCTGAAATGCAACCAGGCGACGTAGATCAAAATAGATGCAACTCTCCCTTCACTCTGACTATGCGACCTCTTCAATAGAGTTACAACCTAAGGAATAGTCATGTCCAACTCTGTGTTCACCAAAGACATCTTCATGGTAAAAGGAAATGGGAATAGGAGGGATGGACTATAACAATGCATAGGCTCGAAAGGTTGAATTTAATGTTGACAAACATATAGGTGGCCATTTTTCTTAGAGTCACAGTTCCCTCTTGGCACGGAAAAACATAAAAATCCATTTGATACCTGTTGCATGAATAATAACAGATCTACTTATGAGCTGTGTGTGGAAAAATAGCACATGATGTTATACTCATGCAAGAGAATGTTTCTGTAAAGCTGGAAATTGAAATATCCACGAGGGGTCGAAGAAGACTTGACAAACAAATCTCAACATAAATGTTTCAGGACTATAAGTGCTTCTCCATTTCTATCTCAATGTTGTTATGGGAATCAATTATTTTCAATAACAACTGTTTCTTATTTTATTGATTAAATTTAACACTTTATTAAGTGACCATGTATCTGTAATATATATGTGGATAATATAATTTGTTTTCTTGCATATCACTAGAGAAAGTAGAAGTATGATTTAGATGAAGCGAGCTAGGTTTGCTACAGAACCCAAACAAATAGGGGTTCAATGAAGAACAAAACAAAAGGTGGTCAGGTGTGGGAAAGGCACAACGTCGGGAACTTAAATGATTCATGTCTCCATAGTTTCTCAATAATTTTAGCAATGAGACCCAACACTAGGGCTTCCTTTCAGCAAGTTAGATGCCCCCTTCCAGTTTCCAAGAACATTTCAATAAACTAGAAGGTGCATCACCAAAATATTGATGGATGCAAACGAAGCATCGTAGCAACAAAATAGGCTTGTCCTAGGATCGATCATCTGCAACCTCGCACATATACACAACATGGGTTCTAGGGTTTACAAAACCCTCTACACAGAGTTCCTCTTCTCCATCATGATGCAAATATTCATCACCCATAATATCAACAACTATGCTACGAGTGACTTGAGAATGTAACAGTTGATTGGGCTTGAGAAGCAAATATGTAATCTCAAGGGTCACGAGGGTAGTCAAAAGGGCATTAGGGGAGGTCAAAGGTTATGGTAGGTAATGGTCACCCAAACTCTATAAATGCACCCTCACGCCTCATTATATAGGACTTTGGCACTTGAGTTGAAGCTAAGACTAGAGATAGTTGGTTTATGCTTGAGAGCTAGAGCCACTCAGCTCTTGGCAGCTAGTAGAGTGGATTTGCATTGGGGCTAAGGTTTTGGCATCATGCAACGGTATGAGAAGCCCATATTCCACTATTGGGTTTTGACCAATTTCAAGATATTTATTTGAAGTTGCAGCAATATAAATAAGTTCTCATTTATCCTTAGCACTAGTTCCCATGCTTACTCATGGTGGTTGTACTAGTTGTCTAGTACTCCACTATATTTGTATGTGTGCTTTCATACATGCATTACGTTATGGACTCATACATAGTGGCTGCATGCATGTTTCACTTTCAAATCTATATTCACTTGTTCCTTTCCATGGCGATGACCTACTATGAACTAATTTGCAATTTACTTTTAGCATGTTCTTGTTTATTATGTCTAATGGAATTTTAGCTCACTAATCCCTCTCATGGTATATATCTTCTTATTGTTGTTGAGACTTGTTTG
Organism: Pinus taeda; assembly: GCA_000404065.3. Lineage (NCBI taxonomy): Eukaryota > Viridiplantae > Streptophyta > Pinopsida > Pinales > Pinaceae > Pinus > Pinus taeda. The sequence continues at coordinate 87,343 of APFE030588095.1, read as the reverse complement.
TACCTCTTTCTGAAAGTTGTCAAACTTTGGTTGATTTTGTTTCATTGCCTGATAATTTCATTCTTGTCCCACTTTGACACCTTCTCATTTGATAACCAAGAATAGAAACATTCATGGTGGCATCCAAACCCACATATCGGATGGGGCCCCTATCCCAAACTGTGTGAATTCTAATTAGGACTTCACACTGGGGAGACCCCTTAGTCGTTGGCGATACATTTCGACCTGTAACACATTATAAACCTAATATTAGAAAATCTAATATTATTTAATTAAACCCGAATTTTTTACAAGTTTCTTTTTTTCATGGTTAGACATTATAGTATTTATTTGCCTTTACTAAGTAATTAAAGAATATAGAAATTTATTTCTTTTTACTCATATTACTTAACCTTTTACTATTAACTTTAGTTTTTTTATTTATAATTATTAATTATATTTACATAATAAATAAAACGAAAATTTAATTATACCCTAACCACTCGCTATCACTCCTACTTCATCTCCTTTCCTCTCATGTTGGTCTAGTCAACCTTTTCCAATGTAGAAGTTATCTTTCTTCTCTTTTTTCATTCCTCCCTCAGAAAAATATATCCTAATGACTTGTTATCACAACTTGATACTCCATCTTTTTTCCTCTCCTATTGGTCGAGCCAGTATTTTCCAATGTAAAAGTTTTCTGAGAATAAGATGTATTTCCTCCTCCAGCTATGGTTACCATCTAAATGTTTCTTTTATTTTTAAATATTTAAAATTTAAGCACCTCAATTCAAATATAGACCAAGCTTATAATGATAAATATATTTTTAAAAATAACAATCACAACTTATTTTTATTTTTATTTTATCTTATAAAATGATATATTATTTATTATTTTTATTTTTATTTTATAAAATGATATATTATAATTTCATTTGTAATGTGATATTTTTCTATGTTTTTACAGTTTCTTCACAAAAGAACAACTTTGTTGTTTAGTACATTTATTAGAATATTGTACTAACCTCTATTTGTCCATTTATTTGAAGGTAGCTTTCACATCATGAACAATGGTGTGATTTTGTATATGCAGGTTTTACATTAGAATCTAATTCAATGTATTCATATATTGAAGAGATAAAGTTGTTACATAGAACTTTGAGAGTTTGGATCGAATGAAGTTAACATAACCATGTGATTCACTCTGTATTTGTCCTGTCGCACTCTGAGTGGCTAGATAACACTACATGTTTGTTATCATCTATAGTGTATTTCGCGGAGTACTTATTTATGCAAATGGAATGAAATTATAACTAGCACAACCACATTTACTAATGTGGTTGATATACGCCGATAGGCATATATAAATTACACTTACAACCACATTAGTAAATGTGTTTAATATACATCGATAGGCTTATATCAACCACATTAATAATTATTAGGTATATAATGTACAAGTGGCTATTAAAAATTAAATATTTGTAATTGTTAATAATGATATAAATAATAGTATGGTTATTATACTAATATTATAGTATATATTAATATAATAATATTTTTTTATATAATATTATACTAATAGTTATATTTCAAACTATAGCATAATTTACATAATATTCTAAACCAAGGGATTAATAAGCCCAAGGAGTTTGTATTATAAACTCAATGAATTATAAACCCAAGAGATTTAAATTAGACCCTAGGATTACTATTATAAATCTATTTAATAGTTTTATACCCTAGAAATATGAACCATTAGATTAATAAACCAAATGGATTGATATAATAAATGCAAGGGGATGATAAACAAAGGGATTATAAACCCTAAAATAAACCATAAAGGATTAATACTATAAACACAAAGGATTATAAACTTAAGGGATTAATATTAAACCCTAAGATTAATAGTATATACCATAGGATTAATATTAAACCCTAATATTAATATCATAATCCAAGGGATTAATTTTTAAAACCCGAGGGATTAGGAACCAAATGGAATAACATTAGACCCAGGATTAACATTAAATCCTAGGAATATAAACTGTATAATTAATATTATAAACCTTAGGATTAATATTATAAACCTAAGGGAATAACATTAGACCATATGATTAACATTAAACCCTAGGAATATAAACCATATGATTAATATTATAAACCTTTTATAAACCCAAGGGATTAATACTAAAAATCGAAGGGATTATAAACCCAAGGGAATAATATTAAAGCCAAGGGATATAGACCTGAAAATAAATATTATAAACCTAAACCCGAATATTCATATCATGAACCTTACGATTATTTTTATAAACTCAATGGATTAATAAACCCAAGGGAATAACATTAAACCCTAGGATGAATATTAAACCATAGGAATACAAACCTTAAAATTAATAAACCGAAGGGATTAATATTGCAAACCCTAGGCTTAACATTATACTAGGTTAGAGAAAATTATTATTTATTATTGTATTAGGGCTTAATATTAAAAACACAAGGGAATAAAATTAAACCCTAGGACGAATATTAAACCCTAGGAATATAAACCTTAAAATTAATAAAGCCAAGGGATTAATATTGTAAAACAGAGGCTTAATATTAAACCCTAGGAATATAAACCATATAATTAATATTATGAACCCAAGGAATTTATATTACAAACCCAATAGATTGTAAACCCAAAGGATTTATATTAAACCCTAGGATTGATATTATAAAACCTATCAATAATATTATGCCCTAAGAATATGAACCCTTACATTAATAAACCCCAGGGATTGATATTATAAACCCAAGGCACTAATAAAATCAAGCGATTAATTCTAAGAACCCAAAAACCCAAAGGATTAATATTATAAACCCAAGGTATATAAACCCTCAGATAAATATTATAAATCGTAAAACAAGCATTGTTCAACATGGTTGACCATGGTTGATTTTCATATTGAGACAATATTTGTCACAATGTGACGTTGGACCATGGTTGACCATGATTGATTTCCATATTGAGAAAATATTTTTCATAATATGACATCAAACCATGGTTCACCATGGATTATTTTCATATTGACAATATTTGTCACAATTCGATGTTAAAATGAAGGGATTAATTCTAAAAACCCAAAGGATTAATATTATAAACCCAAGGTATATAAACCCTAGGATAAATATTATAAATCATAAAACAAACATTGTTGACCATGGTTGATAAACCCAAGGGATTTATATTAAACACTAAGATTGATATTATAAACCCAAAGCACTAATGAAATTAAGGGATTAATTCTTAAAACCCAAAGGATTAATATTACAAACCCAAGGTATATAAACAGTAAGATAAATATTATAAATCGTAAAACAAGCATTGTTGAGCATGGCTTACCATGGTTGATTTTCATATTGAGACAATATTTGTCACACTGTGACGTTAGACCATGGTTGACTATGATTTATTTCCATATTGGGAAAATATTTTTCATAATGTGACATTGGACCATGGTTCACCATGGATGATTTTCATATTGAGAATATTTGTCACGATGTGATGTTGGACCATGGTCAACCATGGTTGGCCATGGATGACCATGGTTGTAATAATTGATGTTGGATAAATATTATAAGCCGTAAAATAAATACAGTTGGCCATCGTTAACCACAGTTGATTTTATATTTGATATAAACCCAAGAGATTTAAATTAAACCATAGGATTAATATTATAAACCTTGTGAATAATATTATACCCTAGGAATATGAAACCTTAAATTAATAAACATAAGGGATTGATATCATAAACACAAGGGACTAAGAAACCCATAGGAATAATATTAAACACAAGAATTAATAGTATAAACTCAAACGATATAAACCCTAAAATAAACATTAAACCCTACAATTAATATTACAAACCTTAACATTAACATTATAAACTTATGTGAATAAAAACCCAAGCAACAATATTAAAAAATCAAGGGATTAAATCCTAGGAACATAAACCCAAAAGATTAATACTATAAACCCAAGGGATTATAAACTTAAGGGATTAACATTAAACCCTAAGATTAATATTATAAAACATAGGATTAACATTAAACCCTAAGAGTATAAATCCTATGATTAATATTAGAAACACTAGGATCAATATTATAAAACAAAGGGAATAATAAACCCATTGGATCAATATTAAAAACGTGAGGGATTATAAACTCAAAGGAATAACTTTAGACCCTTGGATTAATACTAAACCATAGGAATATAAACCCTAAGATTAATATTATAAACCATAGGATAATATTATAAGCCCAAGATTTTAATACTACAAATCCAAGGAATTAATAAATGTGATGGATTAATATTATAAACTCAATGGATTATAAACCGAGGGGGGTAATTATAAACCCAAGGGATTAATATTATAAACCTAAGGGATTAATAAACCCAAATGATTAATATTTAAAACCCAAGGGATTAATATTATAAACCTAAGGGATTGATAAACCCAAATGATTAATATTTAAAACCCAAGGGATTAATAGTAAACCCTAAGATTAATATTATAAACCCAAATACTACAAATCATAAACCCAATATTAAACTTTAACATTATAAACCAAATATTAAAAGGCCCTAATATTATAAACCTTGTATTAAATCCAAGTTTTGTAATGCAACAATGCAACATTGAATAAGTTACAATGTAATGTAACATTGTGATAATGATTGTTAGACTTATTTTCATATTGAGATGATGTTTGTCACGATGTGATGTTGGATACATTTTTGTACTATTCAAATGTAACAATATTAAACCCTTGATATTATAAGCCCAATGGACTAATAAATCCAATGTATTAATACTAAAAACCCAGGGATTATAAACCCAAGCAAATAATAGTAAATACAAGGGATAAATATTATAAACCAAAGGGATATAGACCATATGATAAATACTATAAACCCTAAATAAACATTAAACCGAGAGATTCATGTCATGAACCTTATTATTAATATTATAAACCCAATAGATTAATAAGCCCAATGGCTTAATATTAAAAACCTAAGTTATTATAAACCCAAAGGAATAAAATTAAACCCTAGGATGGATATTAAACCCTAGGAATATAAACCCTATAATTAATATTATGCACCCAAGGAAATTATATTACAAACCCAATAGATTGTAAACCCAAGGGATTTATAGTAAACTCTAGGATTGATATTATAAACATTATTAATAATATTATACCCTAAGAATATGAACCCTTAAATTAATAAACCCAAGGGATTCATATTATAAAACAAAGGCACTAATAAAATCAAGGGATTAATTCTAAAAATGCAAAAAACCAAAGGATTAATATTATAAAACCAAGGTATATAAACCCTAAGATAAATATTATAAATCGTAAAATAAGCATTGTTGACCATGGTTGATTTTCATATTGAGACTATTTGTCACAATGTGACATTGGACCATGGTTGACCATGATTGATTTCCATATTGAGAGAATATTTGTCATAATGTGACATTGGACTATGGTTCATCATGGATGATTTTCATATTGACAATATTTGTCACAATGCAACATTGGACCATGGTCTACGATGGTTGACCATGAATGACCATGGTTGTGACAATGTGACATTGGACAATGAGACAATCTTTGTCACAATGTGACCATGGCTATTGACGATTGTTGACCATGATTGACCATAGCTCACCATGGTTTATTTTCATATTGATAGAATCTTTGTCACAATGTGATGTTGTACCATGGTTGTAATGATTAACCATGGTCGACCATGGTTGATTATGGTTAACCATAGTAATCATAGGGCATGGATATTATGTATTGTTGGAATCACACTAATTATTATTACTCATTTCCTCAACATAGCACATCTATCAATCAATTAGACAACATATTGGTCAATATCTATGAACAATCAATTGTAAATTAAAATCTTCAATCTATAAATTTAGATATCTTCAAACTATTAAGATTACATTGTAAGACCTAAAAGGAAAATATAAAGTTATTAAACTAGTCATCGCAACAATGTGCATATCACTTTTAAGTTTCTATTTCCAATATTTTTGAACGATATAGCTATCATTTCAATTTCCAAAATTATATACACACTGTATTTAACTTAGCTAGGTAAGTAGAGAATTTGAATACGAAGTGTCCAAAGTTCAAACTAATCCTACCATTAGGTTAAAACAACGGGGAAAGAGGAATATTTTGTTGCATTCTGATCCTACTTTCCTATGTCATGTCAATCATCATTCTCATTATCACTATCATCACTCCCATTTTCGCTATCATTCTGATTTTTTATATCATCATACTCATTTTCTACAGTGACAGGCATTTCATGAGGCTCTAGGTGGACATTGATACATACTGGACTCTCAGGCTCGGCAAAGAACTGCACTACAATCACCTTGGAAACTTCAACATAATCCCCTACAATCTTCATATGATGGAAAAGGGTTGGGAAAAGAAACTTTGCTCCATGCATAATAATCTCCCTCAATTGAATGTGTGCTTTCTTTGAGTGTTGCTATCCTCCCTACATTATTAATGTTTTCAGTTTTAAGAATTGCATAGTTCATCAGGTCAAGCAAAGACTGTATGACTTCTGCTTAAAATATACTCTCACAGGATTCGAGGCTTTGGCAAAGCCACTCTAAGGTGAGAAATTGTTTCATGTACCACCCAAATTTGTAAATCTGGTAGTTGGACCATAGTTTCCTAGCCAGAAACGATACAATTCCTCCCACTTTTCCTTCCATGGAGGAAATATTAGGGCTGCTCATCCCTAGTGCGTACATGAAATTTATGAGTAATATATATATACACATTATATATTACAAATTATATTTAGAAAATTTATAGTGGAAACATCAATTTATTAAAAATTTCTATAAAATACTTTTAATATGAACAGGTGATCTTGTTTTTGGAAATGTGATTTAAGATCATATTTTGGAGTTAATTGCCCCTTTCACTTGAAAAAGACTCACTCTATACTGAAACTACTTTTTTAATGGTAATTCAATAAACTTTTATGTAAGATTATATATATATATTTTTTCCTAAACCAAAATTCAATTAAATTTTGATTTTAATTTTAAGTTTTATATAATAAGTTTTATATTTTGACAATTTTAATTTAATATTTAACTTTTTAAACATTACAATTTATTTACAAACTAATTAGATTTCTCATTACTAAAACTTCATGCCAATCAAAACCATTCTACATGGATACATGTTAGAACTCATAAAGATTCAGTGATATTAGTTCTCAAAGGAGAACAAATACTATATTATACTCTTATCCATAACTTAAAAGAACGATAAAATTCATACAACCTTTGATAAATGATAAGTTTATTTAAAAATTTATATGACTTTAAAATTTTTGAAAAAAATTGGATAACACTTATTTTTCTATATGCATATTTATGTGAATTTTATGTTTTTTCTTCTTTTTTTAAATATAAATTTGGCTATGAATGTAGAGTTACCTTATTATGTCTCAAATTTTATATACTATTTTTCTTATAGAGTTTAATATACAATATAATATAATCATATTCAATGTATAAATAATCATTAGTATTTAGACAATTTCTAAAAGTTTATTATTTGCATGTTACTTCTGGAGACAGTAGGATGTATCTTACATAGACTTGAAATTCATATTTGGGAAAACTTAATGTTATTATTTCACTAAAACACTTAATTACTTATTTTTTCTTGTTATATTAATTAAAGTGGAATTTCAAAGTTTCACTCTCCAAATGATGCTATTAAACTTTGAGCTTTCTCCAATGCAACCACCTTGTTACAATTGCTCCCGACAATGTATTTTCCTTTTACTTGAGGCAATTCATAGATTTTACCAATAGAACCACCCATGGATATCTCTTGGAGGGATAAAGCAACATAGATATAGCCCAAAAACATTAAATGTGGCTTCCTCTATATTCCAAACATCCTCAATCTAGGTTTTTATGTGGTTCATTATGAGTTCCCTAAAATGGTTCCCAAACTAGAGATGTTCCCTCGACTTCCAAACAAAAAATTTCTTTATCATTTGGTTTCCATCATGATATAAATTTCTCTTTGACATCACATGGCTCTACACCTCATCCATTCCTCACTCTATTTCCTACTCCACTCCCTCCACAACCAAAGTTCCATCTAGTGTTTCCTTGTCCAACTCTCACTCTGTTTCATCCTCCACCAATGCCTCCTTAATCATTAATCCATTAGACTCCACCATTGTCAATAAGCTCTTCTCTCTCAACCATCTCAATTGAATCATCCCATCTTTTTTTTTTCTTCCTCTTTGGTGTCATGTGACCCTTTCCCACCTCATCCCATTCTCCCTTCACTTTCATGTGAAATCCCCCATTATTTTCAACCTTCACTTTCAAATTGAACTCTTTTCTCTCCTTACCTTCTTAGAAGTCCACCAGTTTTCATTTTAATATTTTTCCCTCCCATTTCCCTAATAATTTATTTTTTAAGAATCCCCTTAGTGATAATGATGTTACCAAAATTATTAAACTCTATCCCTAAAAAATTGGTTATCAACTTTTCCAACATTCAAAATGATAACCACACTCATAGTCTTTTGTAAAAAGGGTTAAAATTTTCTATTGTCCCTCACAAAATCTTAATTGAGGACATTATGAAAAATATTGAATATGGTATTAAGGATGTTCCTAAAAACATAAAAGAGATAATTAGATAGGATTGTTTTATTGTTCTAAGACAATCTAAAACTTATAAAATCAACATTAGTAAATAGGAATTCTAATACCCTAAGGTTGTCAACAACAATATGAACATTGTTGTTTTGAAAGATCAAGACGGTGGGGTTATATTCATATTGGGTAAAAAATATTATATTATCAAAATATTGGACCACCTTAACAACATTGGGAGATACAAAAAACTTAAGAAACACTTAAAAGAAATTTTAAAGAGAAATCTCTAACTCGATATTCTGTGATAGTGAATGCAACTCCGTTTGCAGGAAACTGATTGAAATCAACCTACTTACCCCTAAAATCTATGGCCTTCCAAATATCCATAAGGATGAGTCTCCTCTTAGACCCATTGTAAACACTATCAATGGACCTAATTATTTTCTTGCTAAGCACTTAGCCCAGAATCTTAAGCCCAGTGTTGGTAATATGGATTATTTTGTAACAGAATTTGTTTGCTTCATCAATGAAATTAAAATAAACTTAAACCAAATTATATTTTGGTTTAAAAATTTTAAACTTGAACCCATTAATATTTTGGTTTTTTTCAAGGTTATTTCTCTCTTTACTAGAATCTCCATTAATGAAGTTGTTGGTATTATTAACAACATCATTGACTCTAGTACTACCAAATTAGTCAAAATTTTCTTAAAATAAATATTTTTTTACTTAAAGATGAAATTTACGAGGAAACTTGAGGAGCTTCCATGGGCTGTCCTCTCTCCCCCATTGTGCAAAATCTTTTCATGGAGGAATTTTAGATTAAATCCATAGATTCTTCCCCTTTTTGACCCAAACTATGGAAAAGATTCATTGATGGCACATTATAATTTGACCCTATGTCCATGACAATTTCGAAATTTTAAAACATATGAATAATCAATATAATTTCATAAAACACACAATGGAAGTTGAAGTTAATGGCAACATTCCCTTTCTTGATATCCTCATTACCAAGAATGAGGATAGTTTCATTTCTCATAAGGTTTTTCGTAAATATATTCACACTAAATAGTATATCCATACCAATTCCCAACATCATCCTTCCCCAAAAAATGGATTTTTAAACACATTAGCCACCATATCGTTAAGATTTTTTTTACAAAAACCACCTCAACACTCAGAAATATAATCCCACGAAGTTGTTTGAAAACAATGGTTACAAGAAGCACCAAGGCCTAAAAGCCTTAAAGAATTCCATTAAAGGACCCAAAACAAAGCAGGATACTAAAAATCCTATCATGAATGTTCATGTTCCCTTCATCCAAGGAGCTACTAAAAAAATTACTTGCATTTTGAGAAAGAAAAACATCTTTGCTGCCATCAAACCTTTCAACGCTATATGTAACTTCCTCGAGTCTATAAAATGCATCATTGACCCTTTGAACATGAAGGGTGCATACATGATCACATGCTTTGATGGGAAATCATACATGGGTGAATTTGGCCATACCATAAAAATTAGAATTCAGGACCAATTTTCTCACATCAAACATAATCACTCTCATTATTCATCCCTAGCTCGCCATTTTGAGAAAATTAAGTGCCATATCTATATTAAATATTCTTGTATCCTTCTTGCTAAAATTCATTAAAATTCATAAGTAAGATAGAAATCTCAACAAGAATGATGGTTAGAGAATTAACAATAATTGGATACTTGCTCTGACTTGTAAGTTTATTTATTCCAAGTTTCTTTTTTCGTTCTAACCCTTTTACTCTAGTCCCCTTATTTCTCTAATTCATTTTCCTCTCCTTTTACATGCTTCCTCCAATTTTGTATTATTTATTATTTTATATGATTAGTTACTAGTTAGTTCTATCATTTGGTTAACCTATTAATATTATTAAGTGCACTAAGAGCTGTTGCAAAAATGTGTAACTAGGTTAGGTCTTCATAAATATGAAATGTACTTTTGATTCTTATCGATTGTAAAATGAAAGAAAATTTATTATTATTGATTTTGGAGCAAGGGTTTCATGCTCAAGGTATTTTACTTTATAGGTCAAGAACCCATTAAGCGCTTCTAAGATTTTTCTTAGTTCAAGAAGTCAAAAGAGTCATTGTCATAAGTTGAAGACCCCTTCAGACACATTGTAACTTGTAAGAAAAATTATTTTTTCATTTAAAGAGTCAAATCACCTTCCAAGACCAAGTCAACCTAGCAGCTAGAAATTCAGCCTAAAAGGAAGAGCCACGTCCACCTTAACTCAACCTCCTTAAGACACATTCATCCATCACTCATTCTATTAAAGAAGGAGGAAGAAGTAGGAAGGGAAGAAGGAAGAGGATGAAGGAAACTTTTGTTTGGGTTATTTCACCCTCACACGTGTTAAGGAGGACTATGGTTTCTACAACATATATAGGGTTTCTATATACAAGTTCAATCTTGGAGAAAATATGGCAAGAAGGTCAAGTGAAGGTCACCACAGGCCATCCTCAAGCTCCAGAATTTGGGGAAAGGAAATATAACATCAAAGGAAGGCTCAAAAATTTGATCAAAGTTCATGCATGTGGTAGTAGCAACTATTGCGGGGGCTTGAAATTTCATATCTATATTGGAGGCTGAAATTTTGCAGATGGAGGTCAAAGAAGTGTTATTGGACGAGATTTTACTGGCTTTGACTAGATCAAGGTTAACACATCATCGAGAGAGGTGTATATTTTTATTTGAAGGTATTGGGTTCAATATTAAGGTCATGGAATTATTCAATTGAAGAATTTATAAGGAAGAGAAGAGATTTGTGAGGTTTCCTCTCACATGGAGAGGTTTTGGCCCTAGCTTGCAGCCTATATTATGTGTTATTGTTGTTCTTGTTTTGGTGATTTTTTTATGATACACACACATAATAATAAGTAACAAAGATAATAAGTAAAAATACATCACAAGTAGTTATCAAGCATAGATAAATCACTGTAATCATTTCCCTATAGATTTCTCAACATGGTTTCAAAGCTAAGGTTGGCTAAGGGAATTATGAAGATCTCCACTTCATTTAAGAAGTTCCTCAAGAAGAGTTCAAAGATAGCAAGTCAATTCAAGAAAGGAATCAAGGAACCATGGAATCTTTTATTTACCACAAAGAGTGAAGTAATCAATACAAATGATGAAGGTCTCTTCCCATCACTCACTAACACATTCCAAGACGAGAGAATTTGGGTAATTTATAGTGGTACATCTAGGCACATGACTAGTCATCACAAACAAATGAAGGCATTAACAAAGGGAAAATATTCTCACTCAATTGAACTTGGAGATAATAAGAGCTATTCTATAAAAGGAATTCAATCAACCTCTATAGAGCTGGAGAATGGAAGCAATATTCATCTCAACAACATCCTATTTGTTCCAAGTTTGTATAAGAACTTACTTTCTATTTCAAGTTTTGAAGATAAGGGTGATAGAGTACCTTTCATGGATGGAAGAGTTGTAGTATGGAGTAAGAAGTCAAGCATCTAGAATTCTAGAGTAATTGGTATTCATGAAGGAAGACTTTATAGGTTGATATCTCCTCTTGCACAAGCTTTGGTTCACATTGAAATCAGCCCATGTGAACTCTGTCATAGAATATTTGGTCATCTTCATTTGAGAATCCTTCCAACTCTAAGTTCTATAGTAGATGGAATCCCCTAATTGAAAGAAGATCATGAAGGCATATGTAAAGGATGTGCATTAGGTAAGAACACCAAGATACCATTTGCCAGCAGTGCTTCACGTTCAAAAGAAATCTTGCATCTTATTCATTGTGATGTTTGTGGTCCTATGATTCCAAAAGCACTTGGAGGTCATCTATATTATGTCACATTTATATATGATCATTCAAGAAAAAATTGGGTTTAATTAATGAAATCCAAGGATCAAGTATTTGCCAAATTTTGAATTCAAAGTTGAATTAGAGAACATTACAAAAAGGAGAATCAAGATACTAAGGTTCTATAATGGAGGAGTGTATACATCCAAGGAAATCATATCCTTTTGTAAGGAGTCTAGGATTAAGAGGGAACTTATAGTCCCATATAATACAGAAAAAAATGGAGTTGCAGAGAAAAAGAAATGATCCATTGAAGAAAGTGTAAAAGAAATGTTGCATGATCAAAATCTACGAAAATGTTTATGGTGAGAATTCACTAAGATAGTTGTATATATTCAAAAATCAAAGACCCCGTAGGTCACTAGAATAAACCAATTATGGATCATCTTTGAATATTTGGTTGTTTTATATATACTCATTTACCGAAGGACAAAGGAAATAGGTTGGACCATTTAGGCATGAGAGGAACATTTGTTAGCTACAGTAACTCCTCTAAGGCTTATAGGATATACATAAAGGAAGGACATTGTATAGAAGTCAAGATGTTATATTTGATGAAAGCATCACATTCAAGAAATCTAAGGAACTTCCTATGGATTATGATGATGAAGAACTTCTAGTATTTGAAGAACAAGTCACAAGGGAAGAAGAGGAATCTAATCATGAAGATAATGGTCCTAGTGAACATACTAAACTGGTGGTCAACCCAGAATCAAGAAATAGATCTAACTCATTGAAGTCTACGCTACTTGATGCAAGAAGCCCAGACTATATTCTAGGTATACATCCTACATGAAAAAACTAATAGAAGTAGAGCCATCCACTTTTGAAGAAGTTTCCAACCATCAAGAATGGAAGGATGCCATGAATGAATAATATCAATCTATAATGAGGAGTGAAGTTTTGGAGATCATGCCTAGGCCTGAAGATAAATATGTGGTATCTTCAAAATGGATATATAAGATCAAACATGCAGCAGATTGAAGCATTGACAAGTATAAGGTAAGATTTTTGGCTAAGGTTTTCTCCCAACTAGAAGGAACCGACTATGAAGAGATATTTTCTCCAACAACAAGGTATTCAACTATATGTTCATTGGTCTCTTTGGAAGCATCTAAGGAATGGAACATCCATTAAATGGATGTCAATAATACATTTATGAATGGCACAATTGGTAAGGAAGTCTATATAGAAAAACCCTTGGGATTTGAAGTTAAAGACAAAGAGGCATATGTTTTCAGATTGAAGAAGGCATTACATGGCCTCAAACTAGCACCAAGTGCATGGTATGCTAGGATGGATGCAGACCTTCATAGATTAGGCTTCACAAAGAGTTTTGATGATTTGAATATTTATATGAAGGTTGTGAAGGGTGAACTGATAATAATTCTTCTGTATTTGGATGATATTACCTTGACAGGTGTAGAAGGTTGAATTGAAGAATGCAAGAAGCAACTAGCATCATAATTTGACATGAAGGATCTAGGGCTAATGCATTACTATTTGGGACTAGAAGTATGGCAAGGACCTAATGAAATCTATCTAGGTCAAGGTAAGTATGTGATCAATATGCTGAAGAGGTTTGACATGATGGATTTCAAACCAATGAAAACCCCGATGATCACAAGTTTTAAAACACTAAGGAGCTTCGAATCGAGCCCTGTGGATCCTTCCAAGTATAGACAATTGGTTGGCTCACTGATGCACTTGGTGAATACTAGACCATACATTTGCTTTACAGTAAATGTGCTTAGTCAATTCCAAGTGGAGTTGAAGTATGATCATTAGATAGCATCAAGACATATTTTGAGATATCTATAAGGAATCATCGAGTACTGCCTGAAGTACGATAAGAGGAATCATGTCCACCTGATTGGATATATAGATTCTAACTGGGGAGGAAGTGAACAGATGGAAGGAGCACTACCGGAGGATGCTTCAATTTAGGATCCTCCATGATCTCATGGATGAGATGAAATAAAGATACAATTGCTTTAAGTAGTGGAGAGGCAGAGTATATTGCAGCATGTGAGGTAAGCAAAGAAGCATTTTGGTTGAGGAAGCTAATATGTGACCTATTTGAAGGACCAATGGACCCTATAATGATACATTATGATAAAAGTAGTTGTATATGATTTTCTAAATGCAGAAGTCAAGTGAATGCGAAAGCATATTTGAGTATTCATCTAAATCCCAAAAATCTTGTTAGCCATATTTTCAAAAGGATAATAAGAAATAGAAATGTAAGCCTGGAAAGAACATGGAATGTGAACTTGCTTTTCCAGCACACGATCAAGAAAACAAATGGTATGTGGACAATGGTTTTTCAAAGCATATGACTACGGATAAAAGTAAACTCATATCACTAAATGAAAAGGATAGAGGGAACATGTCACTTTTGATAACAATGCCCCGACAAGAATCAAGGGTAATGGCATAGTTAGTCTTGATGAAAAGACTAAAGACCAAAATGTGTTGTATGTAGAGGGTCTCAAGAAAAACTTTCTTAGTGTGAGCCAAATGTGTGATAATGGCTATAATGTGACCTTTCAATCCAAGGAATGTGATATCCAAGATGAAAAAATGGAAATATGGTGGAAAGGTAGTCATAACTCACAATAATCTATGTGTTTTATGACTCCATAGTGAGTTTCCACTTGAGCAAGAAAAATCAAACAAGACTGTGCTACAGGAGATTTGGTCATATGAACTTTGACAATCTACTAAAAGTCAACAAGATAGGAGCAGTAAGAGGATTTCGAAGACTATTAAGGGTTGATAATTGAATTAGTGATTCTTTCCAATTTGGTAAATAGACGTGGACTCACTTTAAGACAAAGGAATTATATTTATCTGGATCACTGGAGGTAATTCACATAGATATATGTCACCCAACCAAAACCAAAATACCTAGAGGAGAGACGTATTTCATGTTTCTTATTGATGATTTTACTAAAGCCACATGGATAATGCTCTTAAAATAAAAATTAGAAGCACTTAAGCATTTTAAGTCATTTAAGGCTCAATAGAAAATTATAAAGGTATAAATATAAAATGCTTAAGATTAGACAGAGGAGGAGAATACACTTCAAGAGAGTTTGAATAATTCTGTGAAGAGCATGGCATAAGGAGGCAATATTTTGTCACCAGATCTCTGCAACAAAATGGAGTATCTAAGAGAAAGAAAAAAATAATCCAAGCGATAACAAGAGATAGGATGGATGAAGAATAAGTACCTAACACCTTTTTGGGAGAAGCAACATAAGAAACAACATACATATTGAACAAAACACAAATAAGGCCTAGTAGTGATAAGAAGATATATGGGTTATGGAAAGGAAAACTTGCATGAATGAAGCACTACAAGGTATTTGGGAGAAAATTCTTTATCAAAAGGAATGATAAAAATCATAGAAAGTTTGATTTGTTGGTGAGGATATAGTTCTCAGGTACTTTGATCGAATTAAATGATACAAGTGCTACAATAAAAGGACAAATAGAGTTGAGGGCTACATTGATATAGTAGTAAATGAAATAGTACCACAATCGAAGTCCTCTAAAGGAAACATGAACTCATATAAAGAAGATATATCAACCATCAGGTCCTCATACCATGAAGTAACAAAGTCAAATAATGAAGACAAAGAGACGAGCATAACTCCAAGGCCCAAAAAGTTGTCGAGGTATGTACATAAACAAAATCATGAGTGTCAAATTATTGGAGAAGAGAAATGAAGAATAAAACCATGCATGGTTTTGGGGGGAGCTTAGTTTGTTGCCATAAATTCCAAAGTGGGAGATTATTGGACAGTTTTCCTTATCTGAATGGTTGGTGGCACTTGATTTTTTGCATTGATGTCAATTTAACTAGCATTAAGGATAGAAGCAACATATGTTAGCATTGATGAGAAGGATTTTTAGGGGGAGTCCCATGGTTGCTGCAACATTCTATAGAGAATCACTATAGTAGCAGGCTTAGTTGAGAAGCCTTAAAAAGATGACTATGCTAGTTGGGGACTCCCACACTTTGGAGGATATTATGTCTCAAGAGATCAACTTAGTTCTTCCTTAAATTAGCATAGTTGGAAAATTCCTTGAAAGATCTTTCTAATGCTATGGGGAATCCTACAAATGGGCCTCTGGATCAAAATTTATGATTAGCCAAAGTAGGGACTTTAAATCCCTTAATAGCAGAGCTTGGAACCTCGAAACGCCGGAGGTTTATTTATAAAATTGTTACGGGATTGTAGAGAGTCGGGGTAGTAGGAAGCTCAGGGGCCCTAAAATCGGGAAGGCATATAACCCCAAAGGATTATTTTAAAAAATCTTATGGAATTGTAGTGTGTTGGCATAGAGGGAACCTCAGAAAGCTCATAACCCTAGAGGTTTGTTTGAAAGGTGGACGAGAATGATAAGGAGTCAAGATACCAGGGAACAATAGTTGACGGTTTGTCAATTGATAGAACCCATAACATAAATTTATCAAAAGTCAAAAAACCAAAAATGACTTCAATGGCGTGTCGGGTAAATAATGCTGAAAGACAAAAATTTTGCTGGAAGTTAACAGTTCTATCAAATGGTGAAAGGAAAAATTGGGTCGAGGTTTTTTGGAGGTTTCATGTGTTTTGTACAATTTTCATATTTTATGGTGATCAAGGGTCTTCGAGCCATGAATAAGGCTAAAACATTGTGGGAAAACAATGGAAGGAGCTCAGGACACAATCAAAGGAAAGGCACCAAAGAAAGATTCCAAGGGCAAGCGGGCCAACCTCAAAACCATACTAACCCATAAGGTTTGGTGGAATGATATTTATAAATGTTACGAGGTTACAGGGATATGGGATTTAAACTTAGTGGCGACATATGTATATACATATTTATACACTGAAACGGAAGGGACATGTGGTTGGGTATATGTTTGAAGGATGTGTGAGTCAGCAGATCTCAATGTCAACACTATGGGTGAGTCAACATATCTAGTGCATAGTTTATACAGGATGAAAGAGTCGAAACTTGATAGTAAATGTGCACAGATATTTTGGTGTCATTTGATTGATGGAAAATATAAAGTCTATCTCAAGCTAAAGCAAGCCTCCTCTGATAATTACTTGTATGCAAGAAGGAGATAAATGAAGAGAATGGCTCTAGGATACCATATCAGTAAATCGATGGGATTTGACATAGTGGTGCAGCTACTACAGAAAGGATAGCCATGCCTTCAGTATGCTCGGGCCTCTGAGAAGCACTTATGAGGAATGGGAAGCCTTGTTAGAGTGTGAAAGATGACTAAAAATTCATTCTAAGTATGGGAGACACCTAGATAACCAATTAGTGATTAATTGCAACTATGATGGTTGAGTGAATTAAGCCCATCTCCAAAATTGAATATGGTTACAGGGAGTAGGAAACCTAGTGGAAAAATAATAGACCGTGCCATTTTGTAGAGCACTATCAAGTACATATACATGAGAGAGAACACCGTTCCTAGCTCAATAGAGGAACAAAATTGTGGAGTGCAGTTGATCAAAGTGGGAGAATGAAGTGTGCATTGTTGTGAGTGTGTAAACGAAAGTACAACTCGAAAAGGTGTTAAATGATATAGAAGTTAGTAGATGGCTAAGGCCAAAGCTTATTGAGTAGAAGAGAGCACAGTTCAAAGGAGAATAATAGATCTGAAGGAGACGAGGTTCTATTGTAGTAGATCATATTTATATCTCTGTGTATATATATTTTCTTATATTTTTAGTTTGAAAATTGCATGAAAAGTAGAAAATTGGATAGATAAGATAGGTGTATGAATTCATAAGAGGTTGGTGCCTCTTGGAAATTTGTGGCTTGCTATCTAAAGAGGGTTGGGGCCTACTGTGAGTGGGTGTTCACAAACAAATTGATGTAATTAAGTAGGTGCTTAATTTACATCATAGTAACAAACAAATTGGTGGTTTCCTTTTAGGTTTCCACATAAAAAATATTTGTCTCAATACATGTGTGTTGCTCATTTAATGGATTGTGTGTACATGTGACTCAGAGTCAGAAAATTCATATGATTTTGAAGCCTTCAGTTCGGACACTAATGACTACTTGGCTCGACACTCACTTGTGTTGTGAGTGGGGCTCTCATGGAAATCACACCACTTTCTAGTGTCATTGTTTGTCTTCATAGTGTTGTTCTTTACTTTTAGCTTTAATGGGTCATCTTGGGTCATACCGCCTTAGATTTGTCCTTTATTCTACGGCTTCAGGGCACTCTTGCCCTGATTTTAATTCACAAATCCAAAGGCGCACTTATTTTGTATAATTTTTTGTTAAATCTTGGCAGCATATCGGTATATTGCACCAAGCGAGGAGATGTTCAGCAACTCTATTTCTTCTTGAATATATTTGTACAAATAGCCATGGTACTTGAGCACCAGATGTCACTCAGAGTCTTTGATACCCAAAGTTTTTGAGTTCATGCACATCCCTTTGTTGTTATAGTGTAGTCCATTGTATATACTTGTCCTTATAACTCCCAATGGAGTAATATTGTTCCTTGACTGTATCTCAAAAAGAGTTCCAAGACTGGGTGGTTGTAAATAGAGAGGTTTCCTTGGCCCTTTTCTCATATTAATTTTCCTAGCAGTCCATAACATGGGAAGAAACCTTAAGTAGTGAAAAAATAATCTTCTCCCTATCGAAGAAACTATGGATAGAAAAGTAATCTTCCAACAAATTCAACCACCTATCTACAAAATTTGCGTCTATTTGACCTTTTAATATGGGGATATTGAAGCTTACTTGTACGTTGAAGGGCATGTTGGGTCATGAAAAAGATATATGTCTCCTTGGTAATTACTTTATTCACATTCATCCTTATATGATTATCTATGTTTATGGATGAAATAAAGGAAATAATAACTAAAGTTGGATGAAAGCACTTGGTAACAAATTAGATAAATCTAGCATAAGAAACTGACTTTTTACTATCCTTGTGTGCAACAGACTCGGATTGGTCAATAGTCATTCAATTGACAAAGCAGCACCGAGCCGTAAAAGGAAAAGACAATGTCTAAGGTAGGCAAGGCAGCAAGAGACCAGGCAGACCTATACTATTTCATGACAAAATTAGATTATGTATTGTGAAATCCTCAGGATCCCCTGATCCTAAGGATTCACTTTTATCTAGTTTACTCTTTTAATGTTATATATAAGGCTGAATGGCAAACAAAAAGCAGTTCAGACTTACGTAATCAGTAATTAGTCTTTTTGAGACATCTAATATTGTTATCTTAGTGATTTTGTAATCTTGTTACTTATATTAATGAAGAAAAACTACGTTTGATCTTTACCTATATTATGAGATAGATTAGCATTAAGACTCTGAACAAATTACAGTCACTTCTCCCCCATTCCCCAAAAGGTTGACGATACCCAAACCTACTATTTATCTAGACTTCAATCTTCCAGGGGAACTAAAAAATCTTTGTATTAAAATTACTCTCCTCCAGGCCATTCAAGACATACCCATATATGCTAAAAAAATCAAAGCGTTATGTGTAAAGAAGCCTGCAAGGAAAGAAAAGACCTCACCCACCATTCATGTTGTAGGGACCTTACCTGATTTACTCTTGTCGGGGTGGGGGGGGAATCCAATAAAGTATGAATATTCTAGAAATCCAAGAGTGATAGTTCAGATATATGGATGCTCTTTTCCCAATACTCTAGTTGATCTGGGTGCAGAAACATGTCAAGCACTTGGTAATACAGCCCTGGAACCAACCACCACTTTATTAGAACTTGATGATCGTTCAATGCTAAGGCCAGAAGGAACCTTATAGGATATTATGGTTTCTATTGATTCATGGGAATATCTAGTACATTTTCTTGTTATAAACCTAAAGATAACAGTAGAGACATATCAAGCACTTGGTATTATAGCCCTGGAACCAACCACCACTTTATTAGAACTTGTTGATCATTCGATGGTAAGGCTAGAAGGAACCTTACAGGATATTACAATTTTTGTTGATTCATGGGAATATCCAGTATATTTTCTTGTTATAAACCCAAAGAGTTGATTGGATGGGCATCCTCTGATTCTATGCCGACCTTGGCTGGCGATAGCTGATGCTTATATTGGCTGCCGAGAAGGCAACATGACTATTGCAAAGGGGATGCTGTAAAAAATATTTGTTATATCCTCCTCCCAAGCCAAGTCTGCCCATTGTAAAAATATGTAAACAACCACTAGGGTACCTGGAGGAAAGCATCCGATCACCACTCACAGTAGTAGAGGTGTTGGAATTTAAAGATCAGTCTGAAGATGACGTTATCAATAATTTTATAAATGAGCTAGCTAATGTGAGCAGTATAAAGTGTCAAATGTTGAAATCAATCCTTGATAACGAAGCCATGGAGGATCCTCTTAAGGATACTGACAACCAGCATATTCAGACGATTATTGTTCATAACACCAAACCTATTGAGATTGAACCAGGTATAATTCTAAATATTAATGATAGTCTAGATAGCAATCAACAGCAAAAGCTCATACAAGTCTTGCAAAAATATAAAGGGGCTTTTGCCTAGGATTATCCTTATATGAAAGGAATATACCCACAACTATGTACACACCACATCTATACTAAGAAGGATGCTCGACCCATCCGGAAGTCTCAATGGAGATTGAATACATATCTCAAGGACATTGTGAAACAAGAATTATAGAAGTTTCTCAATGTAAACTTCATTTATCCTATCTCGGACAGTAAATGGGTCTCTCCATTGGTGTTCGTCCCTAAGAATAATGGGAAGTTGTGTATCTATGTAGAATACCAGGAGTTGAACAAGGCCACACAAAAAGATTACTTCACCCTCCCATTCATTGACTAGGTCCTTGATACTTTGGCAGGGAAGCAATTATTTTCCTTTTTAGACAGTTTCAGTGGCTACAATCAGATTCAGATCTCCCCTAAAGACCAGGACAAAACAACCTTCACCTATCCATGGGGTACATTTGCATACATAGTATTACCATTTGGTTTGTGTAATGCCCCAACTACATTCGAGAGAGCTATACTCAGCATCATTGATGATTTAATAAATGGACTTGAGGTGTATATGGATGACTTTACTCCATATGGGAATGACTTCGACCAAGCATTGAAAACATTAGAAAAACTCTTAGAATAATGCATTTCTACCAAGTTATTTTTTAGCAATGTAAAGTTTCACACGATGATGACCTAGGGTGTAATATTGGGACATTATATCTCTGCAGCAGGAATACAGGTAGATCTAGCAAAAATTCAGGTAATTCTTTTACTGCCTACCTCCTGCACTCAAACAAAGGTACGTAGCTTTGTGGGATATGCAAGCTATTATCGTAGGTTTATTAAAAACTTATCACAAATTGTTATGCCTCTATATGCTTTAACTGTGAATTTTGATTTTAGTTGGTCTGACAAACATGATACAACTTTTATAGGTTTAAAGAAACTAGTCTCAATAGCACCCGTATTATGTGGACCAAACTGGGAGTTTCCTTTTCGCATATCCATAGACACATCAGATGTAGTTGTAGGCGTTGTCCTTGGCCAGGAGGAGGACAAGAAACCTTATGCTATATATTATATTGGCAAAAATCTCACTTTTGCGAAACTTAATCATACAGTGACAGAAAAAAATTCTTAGTTGTTATCTATGCAATAAACAAATTTAGACACTATATAACTGGCTACCAAGTATTTCTTTACACTGACCACTCTACCATTGGGTATCTATCTAATAAACCCATCACAAATGGTCGAGTAACACAGTGGATATTGCTTCTATAGGAGTTAAATATTACTATCAAGGATCGTCTAGGGAAGGAAACCTCAGTTGCTGACTTTCTATCACGAATCCCGAAGGCGAATGATCCACTTGCGGTAGAAGGCCAATTTCTGGATGAACATTTGTTTGTTGTGGCAGTCAAGATGCCATGGTATGCAAATGTGGAAAATTATCTGGCAGTCAAGAAGCTACCTAGGCATTTGACGGCAAGAGAAAGGAAGTTTATCGTTCAACGTAGCACTCGATTCTCTTGGATAGGTATATATCTTTTTCACACAGGGGCTGACATGTGTATACATAGATGCATCCACGAGGATGAGATTTATGACATCTTGAAGGCTTTCCATGCTAAGCCCTATGGGGGACATTTTGTAGATCGAAGGATAGGGCATAAGGTATTACAGATGGGTTATTATTGGCCCACTATTTTGAAGGATGCTAAGAAAGATTCACAGGCTTTGCGATAGCTATCAAAGGATGGGCAGGCCTCGCCAATCTAATGAAAATCCTCTGCTACCCCAACTAGTCATAAAACCCTTTGAGAGATGGGCATTAGACTTTCTTGGCCCATTCCATCCACCATATAATCATAAGGCCTACATACTCGTTGCCACAGATTATGTGACGAAATGGGTGGAAATAGTAGATTTACCAAGAGCCATAGAGGAATCTATGATTAACTTCCTTTTTGGATTGTTTCTGTGGTATGGGTTACACGAGAAGTGATCACAGATGGGGGAGGGAAATTCGTAGGACACAACATTACTGCCACTCTCAGAAATCATCACATTACACACAGGATCACTTCCCTGTATCACCCATAGGTGAACGGGTAGGTCGAAAGCACCAATAAGGTCATCGAAGTGATTTTGACCAAGACAGTCTCAACACACCAGTGAGACTAGGTTGCTAGACTAGCAGAGGCCTTGTGGGCTATCGCACAAATTGGAGGAATACTATTGGATACTCTCCATACTAGCTGGTGTTCAGAAAAGAACCTATTGTTTTGATCGAATTCAAAATAAAGACTCTAAGTACAACCCAGGAAGTGGGGCTGGATCTAACAGAAGCCCAAACCAAGCGACTCCAACAGATTAACAAACTAGACGAGGCTCAACTTCTTTCTTTGCAATGAACTACAATTATTCAGCAACAAAGGGAAAAATGGCATGACAGCCTTATCAAGAAGAAAATGTTTCAAATAGGGGATTGGGCACTACTTTACAACTCTAGATTCCAATATTTCCTAGGCAAGTTGTAAACAAGATGGCTCAGCCCTTATCAGATTCAAGAAGTGCATAGCAATGATACTCTTACCTTGACTACCATTGATGGATTTGGCCATTCTTTTAAGGTAAATGGGCACCGAGTATGCCTCTATCACAAACCACTCACCAAGGATTCTTTCTATGAGAAGGCACACGAGGACCCCTCCATGCAAATCTTAGCTGCAGGGAGTGATGACCCAAAAACTTTTCTTTCAAAATATTGAGATTTCTTTAAAAATTGTAAATAATGTATATACTGTTTTTGATTGATTGTAATTAAGAATAGGCATTACTATGTAAATATGATAATTTTTACTTCTTTGTGTGTTTGATAAGTGTTATTCAATTAATTGAATGATTGTTGTTTAATCGATTGAATAACACTTTCACATTTTTTTTCTTTTACTATTCAAATGATTGAATGATTTTTGTTGAATCGATTGAACAACGCTTTTATGTCTACATTTTTGTTCTTCAAACGATTGAACAACACCTTTATGATTGCGATTTTTTTGTTGTTCAAACGATTGAACGATTGTTGTTCAATCAGTTGAAAAACACTTTTATGGTTGCATTTTTGTTGTTCAAATGATTGAACGATTGTTGTTCAATCGATTGAAAAACACTTTTACGATTGTAATTTATGTTCTTCAAATGATTGAATGATTGTTGTTCAATCGATTGAACAACACTTTTGCATGTTTCTTGTTCTTCTTTTCTTTTTTATTTCTATTGTTCAATCGATTGAACAATTGTTGTTCAATACATTGAACAAAACTTTTTGTCTTTTAATAGGATAAATCGTGAATTTTTTTTAACGGTCATTGTGCCATCTTCCTTTTTTCCTTTATATTATGAATAAACACAATTTGAATGGATTTGTGTCTGATATAAGAAAAAATAGTAATGACAATACCATTATGACATATGAAGCCTTTTCATGGTTATCTTTATTCAAAAGCTAATACGGTGTATCTTTATAATGATTGACTAAACATCTCTTCTTTGGACACATCATAAAATGATTCATTATTTTCAACCATGATGGCTTATGTTTACACTTTCAAATGGATAAATCTCATTGACATGATGATATGGGGATAACAGTATAAAGTTTCATTGGCATCTTCTTACTTCTTAAAGCATCCCTGACTCTTAAGGAGCAAATGAGCCTCCCTCTTTTTAACAAATAAAAATTTCAATAGAAAAAATGGACATAATGAGATGTGAGAATGAATCAAACATTATCTTAAAGAGGATAGGGGGTCTCATCTCGAGCCAGCCTACCATGATCATAAGTATCTAATGAGTGACATTCCAATTTGGCTAGTAAACCAAGGTAATGACCTTCTTGATGCTTAAAACTGTCAGAAGGGCAGGGGATCTCATCACGAGCCAGCCTAATCACTTTTTTATATCCTGGTGAATTTCACTATGGTCATCTGGTCACCATGCCAACATAGTGGTCTCTTTATGACAAGAAAAGAATAACCATCTGCATACTAAAAGGAGGACTCTAGCTCATTTGTGGGGTTAAAAGGCAACCCTGTCGAGGCTATGAACACCTACTAGCAGCAGCGGATCTGCTTGTGGTATTGAAGTATCATTTTACACTACCATGTGTTCTCTAGCTCTTATCACCTATGGACTAATTTCTAAAGGGAATTTTCCATTTGAACAACACTCTTACAATTCGATTTACATGGTAACTTAAGTCATATATTCATTATATTCTAATTGTCCAATAATTTTGTGACAGTCATTAATATATATCGTTGATTATGCCTTGGCTATTAATACTTCTTATACGGTGAAAATATTTTGACATAATGCATTAAAATCTATGTTTTGATTTCTTTTCATCCATTTCACATCTGATGACGTGTATTTCTTTAATTGCTTTACCGATTAGTATGCTGTTTTTGGGATTGTTTATCAGCATTATGTATTGTTAATGCTTTCGCTTGATTTTTACATGCTAAAAAGATGTGTATGCCATTTTCTCATGAGAGGGGGGATGGCCTGCGTATGCACGACATGTGTGACAGTTATGGATAATTGTGTGATAATCATTTGAATTAACTTCCAAGTACTGCATGATGATTATGAAAGCATAATAATTAGCAAGTATTTCTGATTGGGGAAAGGATGACAACCATTATGGTTGGCATGCAAACTCATGATCCTGTGTTAAGTGTGGTTGATGGGACAAATGACTTAATTAAATATGATATTAATTCCCAAAACATCGTCATTTCTCTGTTAATTGTTGTAACATTCTTTGTTGTTGTTCTGAATTGTGGAAATGTAACACAATTGCATACAAGCAAACCAGTTACAAGTACAATAGCCATGGGAGGAAGAGCTATCCAAAATGAACCACTAGTTCTTATCGTATCAGATCAAGCTCATGCAATTCTCGAGCGCGCAGGATGGCTACAATGTATGAATAGGTTGCAAGGATTTCATGAGGAGTTGATGTTGGAATTTCTACAAAATTTACAAGATGGTATCACCACAGTCAGAGGCAAAAGCATAATAGCTTCTAAAGTGGTCATAGTCGAAGTCACTGGACTTTCAACTGAAGGAACCAAATGGATAGAAAAATATGTCGTTCTTCACAATGCGATTGAAGTATTCTAGGATCCAGGCGATCAACTCGTGTGAACAAGAAAAGGGATCCATCCTTCACCATTAAGGCAGTCATGGAAAGAATTGGCTTTCATCGTGCAAAGGTACATTAACTGTGACTGTCAACACGATGTGGTAAAGCCCCGCCAACTGAAACTTCTAGCTATCTTAAAAGATAAAATTTTAGTTAATTTGTCGTTTTATTTGAATTCCCTACTACATGATGTCGCCTCTCGAGTTAGGATAGCTAAGGACTCACACAAAGCAATCAGTCATCATGGATCGATTAAATTAATCATCGTGAATAGATTGGCCCAGTAGGAGTTAACCTGGGACAATGTTTTAAATCCTTCTTTGGATCCACCTCCAGAAAACACAGTAACAGAGTAACAAGGGCCAAGAATCCCAGGTCAGAGAAGGACACTAAAAATAAAGAATTCCCCCATGCCCCTAAACCCAACAAAACGTAGGTGCTTTATGCGAGTGAGAGCCCAATGGCGTATCCCAATTCAAATAGATGAGGCTGGACCATCCCGCACACCACTTGCAAGTCCGTAAAGTTCCCCTTTGCAAGGCTATGAGGAGGAAGTGGCTAGGGTATTTGAAAACATGCGAATATTTGGAGAGGGTAGAGAACAATTCGGAAATGGTGAAGACTAAAACTGTACCCCCAACCAGTTTTCCCCTGCTGATAGCATTGGTTGTGAGAAAACCCTACCATTCACTGATTCCATGGAAGAATAGAGGGAACAAATTCCTTCTGTGGAAAAACCCCTTGAATTGGAGGTACATGAAGAATAAGTCACTAGAGAAGGAAATTAGACAGTAAACACTGGTCCAATGGACCCCCGAGCTAAAGAAAATCCTATAGATGAAACCCTAGGAGATGAAAATCAACGAGGTAATATTATTTTTTCTAAGCCCCCTGAGGATGAGGCCTACCTAAAATAAAACCCAAAGAATGAAAACTGTTCAGGAGACATTGTTGTATTGGGATCTCCTAAAAGAGAAATCCATGATAAACAGGAGCTAGAAGATGAAGCTCCATCAAGTGATACATTTCCAGATGGAACCCTCCCTAATGCTGACACATTACCACCTGTACATGAACCAGAGGACAATGCAGTTAACCCACCACCAGTTGGAAGTCCTAGAATAAAGAAGTCCTAGAAGGACATGATAAGGAAAATGTTTAAGAAGTATAGGAAACAGAAGTGAATAATTGGGCAGCTAAGGCAGTTATTAAAAGAGGCCATTAGATCCAGGAATTTGAAAGTAGAAAAAGATACCACAGGAACACAAACAGAACATCATTCTGGAAAGGATACTGAAACCCAAAATAAGGATCTTTTGCGGGGAAAATTTTAAGAACCCCCCCTAAATTTACATGTATAATAAATGGTGAATCTCCATGGTATATAGGAAAAATGGAAGGTGATTTTATCAATAATATGATATGTATATATAATTTTTTGGCGAATCTCTCACGAGGCATGGCGAATATTTTACTCAATTATAAAATCTTGTGTTTATTGAATAGACAAATGAAATCATTGTATTTCTTTAAAATATCGATAATCTAGTGGGTGTAAGATAAAATTCCCCCGTGCCATTCACAGAAAGCATGAGAAAAAACCTAATACTATATATAAAACCAAGAAAAATTCAAATTCATCACTTATAGGGACCTCATAACCACCTTGCCAATACACAAGTATGTTCCTGTTTGCAATTAGAAAAATTACCCAAATTACAATTTGTTTACTCCACTTCTAGGGACCTCGTAACCACCCTGCCAATACACAAGTATGTTCCCATTTGCAATTAGAAAATTACCCAAATTACAATCTGTTTACTCCAACATATGTTGGAAAGTTATAGAAGGATGACTAGTGCAATCAATTCATTCCTTTTAGCCCTGGATTTGTTTCAGTTTAAAACAGAAGTATACAAATATACTTGTCCAATGTCTATGCTTTAACCATTCACCTTAAGATGTTTTTACAATATAATTTCCTAAGTCTATTTAATATGTTCATTATCATAAAAACCAACCTATATCCATCTTAACTCCACATCTACCACTCTTAGGGGGATGAAATCTATTTATCCCTCTGAGCACTTGGTAGACCTAGAATTAAGATGGATCTAAGATAGAATTTCGCCTTTAAATAGTCTATGCTCACATGAATACCATGGGTCAATACCATGGGTTATCATAAACCAGGAGCTAAAATGTTTAACATACATTAAATTACAACATCCATTTTTTTTTTTTCTATGCAAAGACTAAGCTATATTATATTAAAAAGAGAAAAATATGTACAAGAGGGCGAAACCTCTAAGAGTGCCATTGAATACTGCAACTCTCTTTCAAGCTAGCATCAAAAGTATCAGTTCCATTGAGGCGTATGCCCCTTACAAAGGATGTGTTACAGAGTGGAGAATTCATATTCAAAATGAGTCATTACAAAAAAGGAATTGCCTGAATGCTGAATGCTGGAAAGTTGTTTGCTGAAGGGGCTTCTACAACCAGGACTCCGCGTCCAGAACCAAGCCTGCAGCCACCGAAACCCACCTAAACCGCGACCAACCGAACACACACCTTCGACCGTAACCGTCACCAAACGAGCCAGCGATTGGACATTTCCAAAAACGCAACCACCGAAACTGAACAGACATTCCACAAAATAACGAACATACCTCCAAAAAAGAGCAGGAGAAGACCGCTTACTTGACATTATCCGGGCTTTGCACTTTGAACTCGTCCAAAGGCTCCCAAGAAATCTCCATACCCTCCGGAACATCTTCCAATTTCATGCCTGGCGGCAGTTTTGGGTATAGAGTGTTGGCGTAGTAGAAGTCCGGCATCTTGGGCGCGCCTTGCGGCTGTGGCGAGGTTGGTTTGGTTTCTGCCCGTTCCTGAGGAGTTATTGCTTGTGCTTGAACCAATTCAGGCCCTTTCGAATCCAGCATGCTTCCCAGTTCCGCCAGAACCTCACCGTGTTCTTCTGTGGGTGCTGGAGAGCTCTCATCCACCAACTTACTTTGCGAAGATGGGGAGTATGAACTATCCTTCCTCCCCCAGCTTGGCGAGGAATTATTGGAGTTCCCGGGCGATTCTTCCTCCGAAGTTCCTTCCTCCGCATCTTCCTCCTCAAATATGACTGTAATTAAAGCAGAAATGACAGGCTTGTTGGTTCTACGGCGGTAATGAAACCTGGCCGATTGAACCGTGTTACTTATGGAATGCCCCGAATCCTCTGTTCTTTCCGAGGACGGAGAAGCACAGGCTAGAGGAGAGACTCTCCAGGGGCTGCGACTTCCTCGCCCTCCAACACCACCTCTTTGACCATGATGGCGCCCCCGTCGTGGAGTGGCTCTGTACCGAGGAGCCATGATGATTGTCTTGGGAGCAGCTGGTAAATTAGCGGATGAAGGATGTCCAAATGCCAAATTCACCCCGGTTGGCTTCTGGATCACGTACTAGGCCAGAAACCCAATGTCACCGCTGCGAAGAGGCACACCTGAATGTGTCCCTTTGCCAATTCCTTCACACAGTTGCAGAGGGGCTAAGAACAGAGGCAACTGACTGGGGGCAGGCCTAAACACTAACCTTTCCCTCTCACCAAGCAGCTTAAATTGAACCCAGGCGAATGTTTGCATTTCATCCTCCGCCATCCTGATATTCCTCCTGCTCATTTCTTGAACCAGACGCTGTATTGAAGGGTCTTGAATGCTCTTCACTCTTAGCGGCCAACAATGAATGCGAATCATACTAAATGCTCCTCCCGGGATTGAAACAGCTGCCCGCTGTCCTCTCCGCGTGGCAGTCTGTTATCCCTATTAATGGCCCGTCAGACACCCACATCCGGGTAATTACAACATCCATTTTCACTCTTGATCGGATCAAATATTTTTTCACTCTATGCTAGTTTGCATATCACGATATTTGATACCTCTCGGGGGTTAGTAGATCCAGAGTAAAGATGGATATATTCTGGTTTAATTCCCCCATTTAAATAGGCTACATTCCAAGTGAATACCATGGGTCAATACCATGTGCCATTTTTATTTTATTAATACTAATATTAGGGTTAATAATGTTTTTTTGCATGGTATTAATATAAAAAAATAAAAAAATGTTTTATTTGTTTACCATACCTCTCGCTTATTTATATTTTTATTAATTTACCATAACATTCATAAATACAAGGTGACTTATGGAGTAAATATAAAAAAATGTTTTATTTGTTTACCATACCTCTCGCTTATTTATATTTTTATTAATTTACCATACCTCTTTTACAAATATGGTATTTGGCCCATAGGATTCACTTAAATAAAACCTCTTTCTTGAGCTTTCATAAATAGAACGAGGGTTATGGACTAAATATAAAAAGAGGTTTTATTTATTTACCATGCGTCTAGTTTATTTATATTTTTATTTATTTACCATACCTTTTGAGTAAGTATAAAAATACGTTTTATTTATTTACCATACCTCCACTTTACTTATATTTTTATTTGTTTACACCCTTGCATGTATATAAGGTGACTTATGGAGTAAATATAAAAATGCTTTATTTATTTACCATACCTCTCATTTATTTATATTTTTATTAATTTACCATACCTCTTTTATAAATATGGTATTTGGGCCTTTGGCCCATAGGATTCACTTAAATAAAACCTAATCTTGAAAATGGGCGAATGGATTCACTTAAATAAAACCTATTCTTGAAAATGGGCGAATGGAAGGTTGTAACTCCTAATTTCAAGGGCTAAATTTACCTTTTTACCCTCTCCCTTAAAATAAGGTGGGCTATTTGAGGTGATTTGTAAAAATGCACTATGATACAAAATATTCGCCCACTAAAAATTTAAAACCCCTTAATTTTGCCAAAGGGCAAACATTCGCCCCTAAAATTACCCCTAAGTGGAAGATAGCCTCAAGGCAATTGAAGAGGTAGAGAAGAAATAAGAGGCAAAGAAATCTCTCACTGCATAGCATAATAAAGATGTTTTTAACATTGATTTTGAGTGTGCAAGTAGACAGGACAACAATCCAGTTACAGATATAACTGAAAGAGTATATGAAGAAAAGATGTAGGAAAGGGCATGGAAGTTTCTGAAGACGAAGAAGAAATCATTGAAACAACCTTTCAAAAATGGAGTCAGGAAGAGATGGAATTCTAATATCAAGAAATATGGCAGAAAGAAGATCGGGAATATGAAGTGGGAGAAACATGGAAGACTTCATAGTTTGAAGATGATGAGTTGTGGTAGTATTCCATGAGTGAATGCATATTTCAAGCGGAAGTTATAGAATATAGACTCTGTAAATTTAATTTTTTTTTTAGAACAAACATAAAATAAGTAAAATAAAGATTGTTGTAGTAGCAAGTCAATAAATATGGATCTTACATCAAGATATCACAACTAAAAATGAAGCAGTTTCAAGGGTATAGAATATGGAAGAAATGAAAAAGAAAAAACTATATTGTAAAAAAATAATTTGAGTCAATTTTTGATTGGAAGCGTAGCATGCATAGTTGAGTCACAATTAAGTTAAGTTTGAGTCATGTGGTCGTAATTAATGGGCAGTTTAGAAATAGTAATTACTCTTGTATCCATGCAATGCATGAATAGTAGAGTTAAGTTAAGGAAAACAATTTGAGTCTAATATTAGAAGTCAAGTGAGCCAGACTGAGAAGGTAATTATTTGTCTAGAAAAGTTAAGTCAAGAAAAAGAAAAATGTTGAGATAATTGAAAGAAAAGTTAGAAAAGAATAGTTAAAATGTGAAGTCTTAGTTTTCATGAGGAAAGGAAAGTTAGAGTTTGCATGATTCCATATTTAAAAAGTTTGGTGTTTATATACGTGTGGTTGGGCCATTGTAATCTGAAGCAAGAAGAGGGAATAGTCGTCGGTAGATGTATATGAGAGAATAATTAATGAATAGAAATTATTTATTTAAGGAGAAGCTTGTGTATTTATTTGTCTTTTGTTTGCATGCTTATATTTTCCTCCGACTAACAAGAAATTATATCCCTACACTTTGTCATGTATGAAAATTGTGTCATGACTTCTCCAATGACCCACCCAATCATGCTATACATTTGGTGATTGCACACTATCCAAACGCATATAAACTTATGCATTTCCCCTCCAACTCCACTAAATATTCATCTCATGTTAGCACTTATAATTCAAATATTACTTGGTCAAATTCTTGTTTCCTTAGCCAAATCTCATGTCACATTTACAAGAAATCATTCCATCTCTTGGAAAACGTATCCTCATAATCAACCCCTTCTTTCTGTTCAAATTTTTATTCCACAAGCCTTTCTTTATGCTTTTCAAATGACCCATCTTCTTTATACTTGTTATTGAAGACCCACTTGCAGCCTACTGGTTTCATTCCCAATGGAGGATCCTTTATCAAAGCATCATATTCTTTATGCATCGCTTCTTTCCATTCATCGTGAGAAGTTACTTATTTCAAGGAAGTTGGTTCAAAATATGTAGAAAACTTTAGTTCACAATCATAAGAAACATCCATATCAACAGGTGAATTAGGATTGTATACACCACCTCCATTATTGCTAGTTGAGCTTCTTGTTCTTATCTTCCCAACCTCATTAGGATGAACATTTTCAAGTGTCTTTGTCAGCCATTTTGGAGGACCTTTCTAAGATTGAACAGGCTTCTTAGTTGATAGAGATGGGGTTGAATCAATATTTCGCCTCCCAATTCTTTCAATCACATCACTCAAAGTGTCATCTGGATTAGTGGCTGGAGATTCATGTGGGGGAGAGAGTGCTTTAGAAGGAGATTCCACAGATTGATCTAGCATAGAGATCCCCCCTTCAAGATGTGGAATCTCATTATCAAACTCTTGAAAAGACTTTGCATATCCAAATCTACCCAAGCGATCAAGTTGTCGCTCAACAACATTGTCAATATAGGAAGATTCAAGAAATATCACATCTCAAGATATTATAAATTTATTATTCACTTCATCATAGAGACAATATGCTTTGCAGGTATTTTAATACCCCAAGAAGATACATTTGCAACTCCTTGCACTGAGTTTGTTTCTCTGTTCCTTAGGTATCAAGGCATAACAGGTGGAACCAAAAGACCTAATATGCCTCACCGAAGAAATGTGGCCATACCACATGTCATAAGGAGTCTTGTTTTTGATATCATGATATGGACACCTATTCTTTGTATACACAGCACATAGGACCACACCAACCCAAAATATTAGCTTAACATTCTTGAAAAACATCATTGAACATACCATATTTAAAATTGCCTTGTTCATTCTTTCAACTACTTCGTTCTGTTGGGGATTATAAGGAACAATTGTTTGAAGGAATAGGGACACACAAATCAAAATGAATGAGATCAATATTTCTATGTGCTCTGGAATGAGAATCATGAAATGATTGTTTGTTGTGCTTTCTTAAGACGCAAGCATCACATTGCTTAAGTTTCCTAGGAATAGTTGGCAAACATGTAAGACCATTTTTCTTCGACAAATGAAGGTTGTCATAGTTCAAATGTCCAAAGATAGCATGTCATAAAAGAATTGATTGAAGTGTACCTTCATCATAATGAGAACGGTATGAAAAGCTTTTTGCATGAGCAAAGGTTCATTGCAACTTTAGAAGTCTTTCTTATTCTATCCTAGTCATAGAAAGTGAGTGATTTGATGCTTTTTTGACCTCAACATTGCCAATTAATATATGAATGGAGCATAAGATATTGTAAACAAATTTATTAAACATATAATGAAAGCACTAAGAAAGATAGTCTTAGTTGTTTGAATACCAAGCATATAATATTTAGTTATTTCATAGACATTCTCTTGTAAACACATTAAGCGACCTTTCAAAAATTACTTTGATTTCAAACACTGATCTCAGATCTATGCATAAAGTTAAACAAGAAAAGTGACAGACTTCTATTATTAGGCATTCAAAGCATCAAATCACTCTTAACATATTTTGGAAGGCATACAACACATTGTGCAATAGCGATAGATATAGAACTAGTCACGATTCAAGTTACAAACTAATTTGTGTTATTGATATACAACATTCATATACAATTAAAACATCATCTGCATAGAATAAGGTAGCCTGAACAAGTAAAGAAAGAGAAAAATCGTTAAATACTATTTTATAGATCTACTCCATATGACATTGGCAAGGACATATATATTCATTAGGTCATTAAAAAAACTTCAAATCTCTGGGATCTGAGCCTCCCTGTGCTCCTGACATGCTCCTAATAAGAGATAATGCTAAACAGATGCACAAAATTGCTCTTGATAGACCTCCTTTATATAGTTATTTGAGCCTTCAATACCTCATACTTACAATCATTGTATTTTAGATACCATAGGGAGGAATGGATGATGGAATTTGGACATTTCCAGAGGATTACCTTGGGAAAATACCATGGTTTAGCCTATATATATATAGTTCGCTCACAGAAAATAACACACTTCTCTTCTTTGGGAAGAATTTTATAACTCATGTTTTGTATACAAGACCTACGTTACCCTAGGTATTAACACTCCTCCAACACCAACAACCTACATTACCCTTTCTCCATGCCATGAAAGGTGTCAAAACAAGGTCAAACTTTGACCAAAATTTCTCCAACTTTAGACAAGCCTTATCAATCACCTTTAGTTCATGTCAATCCTTGATAAGGATTCAAAAACACCTTAAAAACATCAATAGACCTTCATCAATTAAACTCCTATATTTCCTTGGTTTTATTCTTCTCCAAGCAGCTTCAATGCTTGTCCATCCTTATAGACCTTATGCAAACTTGTGCAATCTATATTCAATCATTAAGACACCTTTTTTACTGAATAGAAAAATTGAAATACCTTTATAATCATGAGTAAATATCCTCTATTCAAGACCTACATCAATTTCATTCATAAACAAGAGATATACTAATGGGACATCTTACTTCAACCATTCTATCCCGCTCTAATCAAGTATATCAGACATGCAATATGCACATCAATTCATATAATCTATGAAAACATCAATCATCAATATAAGGTATACATTAGAGTAGGTTGTCATCAAGGACAAAACTAGAGCCATAATTCAAACACACTAATGGTCGTAAGAACTGACATTGCCATACAAACACACTTCTTTCTCTCCACATCGGCTCAACCCTCACAAACCATCAATTTATAATATATATATATATAAAACTTAGTCTTAACACCTTCCCCGCAAGACACCTCATATAGTCTCACTCTCACCTTTGTGGTCGCAATCCATCATGTTGTTGTGTATTGTGAAGATGAAGTGAGATGGTTACATGAGTCATCATATCCATGCTTAAATTGGTCCACCATGATATGGGAAGCTCTATCATACTTCTCTACCAAATACAAGAGGAGAGGAACATTGGAACCAATTTTTTGATGACACTCCTCCACGATCCACTTAAGCTCCTAACTGTATGGTCACTTACCCCCAAGAATATTTGTGCTTAATCCAAATTCCTCTTTGGCATGCCTATACTAAGGCTACAAATTCACCTCATCACACAATTAGTATGTGATCTATTCACCTATCTGCTCCTAAAATAATTATAACATCCTATTGTCCACAATATTCGTATGAAATTACTATGAAAGTCATGTGCATCATCTAGCATCTTATCCTCAATCTTATCAATACGCCACTTTAATATTGCCAATGTCTCTCAATTTGTAGTGTTAGGTCATTCAACTACTTCTCTCATTGTCCATATTTT
The DNA here is from genome assembly GCA_000404065.3 of Pinus taeda. Classification (NCBI taxonomy): domain Eukaryota; kingdom Viridiplantae; phylum Streptophyta; class Pinopsida; order Pinales; family Pinaceae; genus Pinus; species Pinus taeda. The sequence goes on along the minus strand of APFE030588095.1, from coordinate 51,241 downwards.
TCCCCATGATTCCACTAATTTTGTCTATTAATGAGTCACAAGGAACATACTTGCACACCTACCCCCATTATCCTACTCACAATAGGAACCAAGTGTGGGGCTGGGGATGAAAATATTGCAAAATATCCTAAGTGTGAAAGGGTGGCTACCTTCTTTTTCTGCAAGAAATATTGTCCCAAAACACCTCATAATCATTTTAAAAAATAATAGGACTCATTCTTCCACTTCATTACTCTATCTTGCCTAGAACATCCTTAACCATACCAGAGAAGTTCATCTAAATCTGTGGTTTTGAGAGAAGTTTGTGTTCTGTCATATAAATTTCACTAGGTTAAAATCCTTCATCAAGTCTTATATGTATCTTTCTTCATTTTCTCTTAAATTTTATAATAATAATAACACTTATATATTGAATAAGAATATATTTATTATCACTATCTAGTGATATTCTAACCTTGACTTTCATATCAATAAAAATATATCTATACTTCTAGACATTTATCTCAAAAGTCAATATATATATATATATATATATATATATATAATGGTTTTTTTTTTTTTTGTTTTAAACAAAAATGAGTAGCTTTATTTAAAATTTGTGCCCAGTCACAATGTGATACTGTGGAGATACAACTTCAATTACAAACATCACTATGTCTAGCATTCAAGGCTTGTTGATTCAGAGATGGAATATTATCCCTCTACATTTGACAACTTGACCATAGACTGCAATTCCAACAATTATAGTAAAATACAACTTTAGACTTGCTGACTCAAAAAACATATTGTTTAAAGGAGCTAAAATACTGACATACCAAAAACCAAAGGTCAAATTTTCCTCGAATCAGATATAGTCAATACCAAAATGACTTGCCCATGCAAAGCTTCTAGTCGGGTTTGTTGAGAAGACCAAAATGCATATAACTAACTAGTTAAATAGTTGGTTACTCCATGTTTGGAGAAGAATGGTTGAGGTTGATTTACATGCGACCGATTTGTGCCTCTTGATCATCCCTAGTTGAGGAGTTCCCCATAGAAAAATTTAGATCTATTAACATATTTTGTAGTGAAAAAACTTCATCCATAAAGGGCATAATAAAGGGCATAATGGGAGTCCTGACATTGAAAACATTTGTTGGATAAGGAGGTCAATGACGTGGAGTCAATTTCCATAGAAGTATGAGAATTAATCAATAAAGCCATACAGAAGTTCGAACTCAGAAAAAAAGCACAATAATCAAAGGGCATTGACAAATGACAATTTTCCAATCGAACATGATGTCGTGATTCCAAGTTAACCTCATATCTAACTTCATCCAGGGCTCAAAATACAAGTCAAGAATGCCAATGTCAAACCATAAGCGGCTTCGACCAAGCCCTAAGAATCCCCAATTTAAAGAAAACACATTCTCTACCTTCACCCTAATATTAGAACCAAGGCAAAAAAATACCTCCAAGCCCAGAATTTGTCCACCACCCCTTTCAGGGATTCCATTTACAATCCAAATACACCAAGGGGAACTACTCACTAAAACAGTAAGAATAGGAGACCACTATCTATCTTTCCACGGAAAGGAATAGAATTTACCTTCAAAACAGTGTTGTCGACATCCTCGTTCTCGACACCCCAACTACTACTGCAACCTATGTATCTACCACAATGAATTATTTTACATCTTCCTGCTGACCCCACGCATACCAGAGCCAATTCCATAATTTCCATCGGTCCTGACTACATTCACCATTAATGGCACTAAAGCTCTCATAACCGCACACCAAAGCCTCCTGGAAATGAATCATATTAGTGAATTGAACAAGATATGCCCTTAATATCAGTAGATCCCTTATCAATTAATTTTTTCCACCACTCCACACGAACACTTTTAGATGTTGAGGGATTAAATTGATATTTTCCATCCTCGATTCTATGAATTCTTCCTCCTAGTACAAGAAATTAATTTCTGATTCATGTTATTATCACAATTTTAGTTAATAATTTTTAAAGTGCCAACAACGAGAGTGTCCAATGCCTATTTGTAAAAAACAATGTTAACATGCAAATAGTTTCAGTGTCAACACCGATTTGTAAAAAGCAAGATTAAAGCATTGGAAACTATATTATCAGTGCCAATTTGAAAGTCTAATCAAGCGAGCACTGACCAAATAAATGACTCCTATTTTTTTCGATTTGGCTCAATATTCATGAAAAAAGTTACTATTTCAAACATACTGACCCAAACTCAGTAGTCAAAAGGAAAATTTGCCAAATAATGTTTTTTTTTCACCTGACAAAACTCTCTTTTTAAGATGCTTTTTCTTGTAAAAAGCAGTAACGTTGGGCATAGTTTCCAAACATATGGAAACAAATTCTCGAAATATGAAAGAGGCTTTTGTCGAAAATGGAGCCATTCAAAAAAACATCTCTCATTTTTTTACACAGGTATAATTTTTTGAGGGATTCGAAATGATATTTGAAGCCTTTTTTTTTCAGGATTTTGCATCTCATTTTTTTCTTATTTTATTCACTGTTTTAAAAATCAGTTTTCGAAAAACCATGGATGAATTATTGAAAACCAAAAGAGATTATTGTCGAGAATGGGCCCATTAAAAAAATATCTCAAATTTTGCACAAATTTAACGGTTTGAGAGTTTCGAAGGGATATTTGAAGCCCAATTTTTAGAAATCAAAGTCCAATCACTTGGAGAGCCATCTCATCAATTCAACTTGGGGTTAGATATGATCTCCTTGATTATTTGATTTAGTAAGCTATGTATATATGAAAAGTTTTGAGATCCATTGTTCTTGGATCTTGAATAGTTTGTAAGTAGTTTGTAAACACAATCATTTTTTAATGAACAACAGTTGGTTTTTGATCAGAAACTTATTGTGCTCTACGTATTTTTTGAAAGTTTAATAAAGGAAGACTAATTTTGTAGTAGATATTTATGGGTTGAGATATTTTGGATATGTGTTTTCATGTTTTTGTTTTCTTTCTATGTTTTCATAAGTGTATTATTCTATTACTTATACGAGTAAATAAACATAAATCATGTTTACTATGCTCTCTTTATATGATCAGTCATTCACAAATTTCTGTAGAATTCATCCTTGTGGTTCTCTTATAAGTATATCATTGCATTATTATTATGCATTCCATCTCAAAAGTTTTAAATCTCAGAGTATCTTAGCTACCATGTCCCTATGAAGGTTTCAATTTGCTTCCTTGTTAAGCGAAGTATTTGACTCCATGCCCAATGGAAATATATCAAATCCTTCCACAATTTTGAAGCCTTATTACAACAAATCTAGTCATTGTGTTAAGTTCATAACTAGACATTTCAAATGAGTTATAGAAGGGACCCCCCTTCAGATGGAAAGGGTTAGCTTTCAATTCAAGATGTTGGTTACAGGTTACCTCAATTATTTTCTTCCACAACCAAGGAAATTTCTGAGTGATAACATTTTGGTGCCATTTCCAGGGAGTGAAGGTGAAAAATTCCCTATGAGAATGACAAGATCTAGATCTGATTGTTAATTGTGAACAAAAATTAGACATCATTCACCTGGCGACTCCATTGTCAAACAATTTAGAGTTCATAATTTTCATGGCGACTCCATTGTTCAAAGATTCAGTAGCCTAATTTGTAGGTTTTAACCCCGTACAGAAATTACCTGCATACGAATTCTAAATCACAGGAAAAATAAAAATGCGAGAGCATAACACATAAAACACATATACACAGAGATTTCCCACTGGATCTCAAAACCGAGACTACTAGCTTGATTTTTCATTATATTCCTTTCAATGTTACAATACATATTTATACATGCCAAAGCATCCAATACCATGGAACGAAAACCATCGCGTCCAAAACCATGGACCGAAAACCATAGGTAGGTTCGCCCAACCTAATATAGGGTCCAAAAAGGGGGGCTACCCGCCCCCCTCAAACCCCTCGGACAGGGAGGGCTGCCGCCCCCCCTGTGACCCCCCTGCTGCGCAATCGGCGCAACGAAGGGGGGGCTCTGCCCCCCCTCTAACCCCCTGGTTCACTACTTAGGTTAGTCGTGGAAATAATATAACACAACCCAACAATCTCCCACTTGTTGTTTTATTTCCACAGGAGGCCACAGGAGAGCTTAGTCATTTTTCCAACCCTGAAACGCCCATTGTTTCTCTACACCAAGAGAACTTCTCAGAGCTTACAGATTTTGTCAATGCATCTGCAATATTCTTCAAAGTGTCTACCTTTACCAACAACACCTTTTTGTCTTCTATCATATCCTTCACAAAGTGATACTGAACATCAATGTGCTTTGTCTTTGAATGATAAGCAGGGTTCTTTGCCAAGAAAATTGCACTTTGGCTGTCACAGTCTATCCTTATA